>OY735199.1:70545773-70703273 GCA_963457665.1 Thysanoteuthis rhombus | reverse complement strand
ATATATGGTTAATGGGATCTTTTGATAAAGTAGGTCTTTTTTTCCCATGATTTGTATTCAGCCTTGGTCAATTATATGTTGCTCTGAGTAGAACAAGGAATTGGACTAACTTTGAAGTATATATGGGTCAGGGTGAACTCATGGAATCACACTTCTTTACAACAAATGTTAACCTCAAAATATTATTGCAATCTATGCGGTTATAATGAAATATACATTCGTAGAATTTATTCCTGTATCAATAATGCTGTCTTTTTTTACAGGTACTATGCTAATATATATACGTATATATATATGTATATAAACTACTTGTGCATGTTGGTATTCATATCTGATCCCTGCACATATATGTTGAAGGACAATCAATCAGAGGCAACGGATGAAAATTAATTATGTTGATTCAATTTTGACCGTGTATCCTTTTGTCTGGATATTGTAATAAATGTAGTTTTGGTGAGTCCAAAGACACATGTCTCTCATTCAAAGTGATAAAATGAACAGACAACATGTCATAGAATCCCATGATCAAGGACACATCAACATCAACTGATGCGGATTTGGATGGAAGACATACATAAAGTGACCAGTAATCATTCACCTAACATTTTATTTACACCCAGGTCCTTCACATTACCGGCAGCTGTTTAGCTCAATGGTAAGAGCATCATTTTGTTGAAGCAGCTACCCTATTAGTGGCAGTATTGATTCTTTTCTTCAATTGTTTATTTCATGCAGAAGATCATTTCAAATTAGTTTTTATATAATATAATGCAATTTATAATTCATTCTGTTGGACCAAATACGTCCATTCCTTATTACACAGATATATGTATAACGCTATCACTTCACTTTGAAATGTTTATTAATTCATGGTATGTGTGTGAATATATATTTATATATATATGCACATAAATTTCTCTATGCTCTATCCCTGATATTGAGCACTTTTCATGAATAGATAACTCAACGCTTGATAAGATGATAACAATGCATATATATATATATATATATATATATATATATATATATATATATATATATATATATATATATATTCAAAGACACAAAAATAGACAAAAATAAAATAAATAAATAGTCATCAGTACCAGTTGGAAAATAGTTGGTTTCAGGGGCATGGTCTGTTGGCTCAAATCTGAAGAGGGCATAGCTTGTAACAAGTGCTGTTCAAGAACCAATTAATTAGAAAATTAACACATTATAAGAAAGGAAATTCTGGTCAAGGACAAAGCACTTGTATCAAAATCAGACATGTCACCTATTAAAAGAATTAACTGTTGCTGCTTCCTTTTTTGACCAGGGTTTCCCAAGATTTTCCTTTTTTTAATCTTTTAGATTTCCAAAATAGGAAAGAGTTATTTTGCTACCTTAGAAAATAAATCCATTCCTCTGCTTTTGATACTGAAATACCTCTACACATATAAGTAATATTTTGTACATTTCAGAGTTAGGCAAGGTACTATAAAAGTTTTCAATACTTTTCCACTAAACACATTCATAACATCAAATTACATTACAATATTGTTTATTTTGCACAAACTCATGTATTTTAGTCCAACCTAAATAGTTATCAACAGTCTGTGTTATTACTTATCCTAATATTCCATCATCACCTTTGAAGTTGAAGATTTACTAAACAGATTTACCTATAATACTTCAGGAGCAGATTAAATCTCTTTTCTGATAGCCCTAGAATGACACTGTTTGGCACTTTTTTGACTTTGCATACAATTTTTTTTTTACCAATGAAATTATTTCTAACTCTGGGAAAATTGGAATTTCAGCATTTCATCTTTTCTGATAATTTCTGCCATTAGCCAATTTGTTGATCCAACTGAATTCTATTTGAAACTCAGAATTGACACCCCCCCCCAAAAAAAAAACTTCAGAAATCAACAGAGGTTAAATGCCACTACATAAATTGATGAAACGATTACAAACGATGTTTTTGATCACCAGAATAAATCCTGATCAAATCTTGTTTTCCGCAAGAATCTCTTAGACCAGTCAACTTCTTTCTAAAATAAAAAATTTTTGAAAAACCATTTGTCTTTTTCGATTGTGAGTCCTTGAGTGAACTTTAACCAACTGTAATTTTTATTTCCTTCATTTATTGTTTTTCTTATACATACCATATGAATTTCAAACTCTTAGTTACATATATTCGCTCACTTATCTTGCTACCAACCTGCTAATTAAACATATGTATTCGCTGATCACACTGTATGTTGAGTAACAACATAAAGCTTACAACTAAACTTTCTTTCTAATTCAATGCTAATATGTATGAATAAATCCTTTGTGAATGTTGTGACATGAAGCTTTGTTTATTTTGTCTGCCAATTTATAACTGTTCCGAATGTTTAAAATTGTAAAAACATCATGGCTCACTTCACAAGAAAAGATGACCATTCAGGTTGGGTTACCCCCGTAAAACATGACAAGAAAACATTTCTAAAATATGAATATTTCTAGGATTCCTTACTATCGAAATAACAAAAAAAGACCCTGATAAAAGGAATCTCCATCTATCACAAGAAAAGGTAAAGCATGTTGTCAGTATGAATTTTACTCCTTGGAGATCAAGTCAGATTTATAAACTCAATTCAAAGATATTTCTAAGTGACTCCATTGAGTTTTCTAAATGCAAAATTCATTTGACTGATCAGGCATTGGAATTCGCCACTCGAGGCAATCTGCCAAAATAACAATTTATGTTTCCAACTGAATTTGCTCAGTCAAAAACATTTCTCACTTTCTCTGTCTTTCCCATGGTGAAATCTCACTAGTCATTTAACAATCTGTCAGAGCTGCTGCTGCTGCTGGTACTAATTCACTCTTATTCACTCATTCAAACCAAGTTGGCCTGAATGAATGAGTAAGAATGTATCAGTACCAGAACATGTCAGTTAACTTAATTGACATGTTTTGACCTCTCTAACATTTCCACTTTTCTTATGGTACCTTTATTTCCTCTTCCTCTAACTGATTAGGTCTGGAGGAAAAAAAATCTACAATTTTTTTTTTTAAGGCCTATAAAAAAACTACTTATCTACAATGTTTAATTTAGTCACTTTGCTGCTTTTTTTATCTAGTTTTTTTTTAAACATTTTGTCTTCTTCTTTGAACGTAATAATGATTTTATTTTTAACAGTGGAATAAGATTTAGCAATCATTGGTTTTTCTTGGCCAACGTTTTTATAGACCACTTAACAAAACCAAATAAAATCAGGACAATGCCAACTAAAATAGAAACCAACAACTTTGGAGATTTCAAAAAGTAATTAAAGTCAAAAAAGATAAAATCAAATTATCTCAAAATCTAAAAGATAATCGGGATACCATGCTGGGTTCTTCACGGCACTTTTCCAGGCAACCCCCATCTCCTCCCCAAATGATATGTGACAAATTGTTTCCAGTACTTGTTGTTCACAAAGCCTGGACTGATTATAAATTTTAAAGGTTTTCCCATTACCCGAAAGCAGAGCATTTCTATATAAACCTTTTGAAGTTGAAATGGTGTAAAGCGAAGAAACCATTGATTACCATTGATTTATATGGGAAGTATGGACAGATACCAAAAATGGTGATAATGGTGTATTTGACTGTATTATCGGAGGTTTAGGTGTTGGGAGTAATAAGAGACTGGGGGGTAGTAAAGAGAGGAAAGGAGTATGTGCTACCTCTATCAGGGGGATATCAGAGGATGCACTTTCCCCCGATACTATTTCTTCCCTTATTAGACCGACAAATTAGAGACATGTGCATCCAGTTGCTTTTTAATCAAATTAAATTATCTCATGACCTAGTAGTATTGGGAATTCTTGGTGGTTCCTATCTTGAGTAACATGCAGCTGGCTGTATTGGGTTACATGGTATCAGCAGCAGGGAATAATTCCTGGCCTGACCTATTGGGAGAAATAGATTCATGCCTTTCTCAAGTGCTTTGGGATTTTATCCTCTTTTATATGTGTATGTGTTTATGTGTCTGTTTGAGTGTTTGTTTATGTGTTTGTGTGTTCCAGCACTCCTGGCTATACTATTTTGTCTACAGACTTGAAAATTGGCATCAGCACTCAACCTGCTAAGAATTTTAAAAAAATCCAACTTTTTGGACCTCATTTTGACAGATTTATTAATAACATTTAGATTTTCCAGAATCTCAATGTTTCTAGATGTTTTTTTTCTACTCTATTTTAGATGTTTCCCCAGTGGAAAACACCAGTGTTGTCATAAATAGAATTTATTCTGACCATATTTAGTCTTTGACATAATTTTTTTTTACATAACTTTGAATTTTGACTCTATGGTTGTTCATTTAATTGACTATGATGGTGAGCTATACTTATTTTCAGTTGAATAGAATGCAAAATGTTTATAATGATAAGAACACTTTCCATAGAATATTTTGAGAGAGGACTAAGCATATAAATATCAATGTTAGCATATTAGAAACACATTAGTATCATAATTGAACGCACTCATATACACCATTTCAGAAAGAATTGGTAAATATGTCTTTCAGGAGGACACTAGAATTGAAATTATTATCTCCCATGATCAATCAAATTGACACTTCTATCTGTATAGAATATTATTGCCGAATTATCTTACTAAAATATTTATAAGTCTTTTTTCTTTGGTTTCTCTTTCTTTGACTAAATGTATATTACAGAAGTTATATATAAAATCTCAAAAGTCCCTCATTACTTATAGGAATGAGCTTAAAATATCAACATAAAAACAGGGTTTAATACAATAATTAGATTGAAATTAAACTAAATCTTTTAACTACCAATAATTACTCACTTCTATCCCATCTGTAAATATAGATACGAAGTACTGTACTGACAATTCATCATGATGCAGTCGAAAACATTAACCAACCGCAATGAATGAGATTGATAAAATATAGATCCCAGGTTATTTTTTCATCATCACTCTTATAATCTGCTTCCTCTTCCCTCCCAGCCTCCCCCTCCTCCCCATCATCATCGTCATCATCATCATCAGATCTGTTTTAGAGATAAATGAATTACAGAGTTAAAAATTACTGCTGAGCGACACATGATTAAAAAAATGTTTCACAGATTCATTAGGTACTTAACACGTTTTACAATAAATTAATCGAGTTTTACTTGGAAAGGGTAATCTTTCGTAAACAACACAGTCTATAGATACTCCCCAAGTTCAGCCCAAAGCTGAAGTAAGTAAGAGATAGAAAGGGAAATGGTGTAACACCAATCTTCCAAGTAGAAAGGGCTTGCCAACCCAAAGGAATTAACATTTAAAATCTAGGCTTTTACCTGGAAAGTAAGAGTGCAGTTTAGCATTATAGCTATATTGTAAATAGAATCCCCTCGTATAAAATCTTTAAATATTTCTCAAACTGACAAATTTCCTAATGTTGAAGGTTTAATTCATTGAAAGCATATTGAATCAAAAGAAAAAATTAAAAAGAATAAAGCAAAAGATTTTCTTCATCAGGTTATGAACTCAGTCTGTTGATTTTATTTACCTTATTTCCGAACACTGGTGTTTGGTTTTCTGAATAATTTCTTTAGCAATAAGAATAGATTTTTTCATGTGGATATGAACACTCAATATGAATTTCCTTTTGTAACATTCAACCTATAATTCTGTGCTGTTGATGAATCGAGACCGGCTGATTCCTAATATACCTTTGTTTTTCCTCAGTGATCCCTCACCACTTGGGATAGTATACACTCCAGGACTAACCTGTACGGACAATTACACAACCTCGGACAGGTCTGTGTGCCCTCCTATAAAACCTTAGAAACTAATTTTTCTCAAAACTGAGAATTCATTTACTCACTTTTGGCATTTGTTGTTCGCACACCAAAGCAGACTTTTGGATTTAAATTATCCATGTTTTTGGATACGGTTAAGAGGTATGTTTTTTGCATAAAGAAATAATTCCTTTCTCAAACCTGACAAATTTCCAGATGGTTTGATGGTCTAATGGATTGAAAACACATGAAATTAAAAGAGAGAAACTTTAAAAGAGAAAAAGTATTTTTAGATTTTGAACTCGTCCAATAATTGCATTTACCTTGTTTCTAAACACTGGTGTATTGTTGCTCTCACTGATTTCTTTAGTGATAAAATATGCAATGTGAAAATTACAAAGACATTTCAGTAGGGAACTTATTTTGCTCAGCACTGATGTTACTCAGTAGCAAATTGAGCAGTCCCAGATTGTGTGGATAAATAATGAATTGAACCTGCGTCCACCAGAGAGCAGCCAATTCTGTTGGAAATAAATTCCCTATCTACTGAGACTTCATACAGTCAGCATAACGAACACACACATATATATTATCAAGAAATGGATATATTAGACAGAAATAAATATAAATGAGTTATATTACTTTGAAACTCTATTTGAAATGATCTCCCATTTTTACTTGGTGAATGAACTATTTGGCTTAGACAGTGTAAAAAGATTAAACAATTAAAGGAAATTTTTGCTGATAGTAGTTTATTCTATTTATGTTGTCTAGGCCAAATGATACATTCACAGTGTAATAACGGGAGATCATTTCAGAAAGAGTTTCAAAGTGATATATAATGCATTTATGAAAGATATACATATACATACATTTATATATGTATATATATATATATATATATATATATATATATATATACATCTATTCATGCCTATGATCATAAAATAGAGATACATTACTCAAGTTTTGTTAGTTAAACCAAGGGACACAGCTGGGAGGGTTCGGGGAAGGGTGCTATTTGAAACTGCCTTCAATGGAGGGAAAGCCTAAAAAAAGCTTAGTAGTATTTCTCCTGACAAATCTCTCCCTAATGTTGGAAGGGGCCCTTCAAGGAGCCAAGTTCCTTGGGCTCCCAAATCTCTAGGTACGCTTCTGGTCAAACTAAGTGTATGTTAATCTCAGCAGTTCAAATGACCTAGGGAGAGCATCCTTTGAAAAATGATCGCAGCACACCTTGAGATCATCAGCAATTCATCAAAGTTTCACAACACTCAAGCTCAGCATCATAAACATGAAAGAAGCAAATTGTATTTTGAGAATGCAAAAATATGTCTTCTTTTCAATTAAAATATTTAGGGAATTTTAATCAAGGCCCACATCTTACTACTCATGATAATTCTGATTATGACGATGGGGATGAAGTTCTTTTTAATGCTTTAATTAGTCATTGCCCAGATATGTACATGTCAGGGTAATATCTAACCGAATTCTTTTCAAGGACTGTTCACAGTTTCATTTTTTATGAGTTTATACAACTTCTCCATGATGGAACAGAACTCAATTTTTTTGCACAGGAAAAAAAATAACAGATTCCATATTTTTAGCTTTAGAAATACAAAAGGTATTCAAAGGGGGTTTTTGGTTGCATTATGAACACAAAAATAACGGAGCCCAAGCTCTTTATATTAATAATTCATTCACTTACTTATCGGCCACAAACTGTCTAACAATACAAAGAGAAAATTGGAAAAGAAAAATTGGCACAGATGAACCTCTGAACTAGATAAATAACTTGTAATAGTAAAAAAAGAAAATATTGATTTGTTGGTTACAGGATATAGAAACTTGACAATAATTCAAATGTCTTCACTGACCATCATTTGATCAATGCAAAAAAAGAACACAGGCTTCAGCAGTTTGACGATCAAAGTAATAACTTGGAGGCATCTCTCTTCTTTTCAACACGGCATCGGCTTTCTCACAGCTACAACTGCTTATGGCTGGTATATTATATCAAACATAATCTTTCTTTAGATATAAGTTGGTGTTCTATTGGCAAATATCATATAACTGCTCTCCATCCTTTCTTTTGCATTAATAAAGAGTTATATTTGATACAAATTCTTCATTAATTTTTATTAATTTTATTAATACTAAAACAGTTTTTAAATCCCTTCCCAAAGAAATACTGACAGAGAAAATGTGTGTGTGAGAGTGTGTGTTTGCATGTGCTTGTCTGTTTGTGAGTGTGTCTTAGGGCGTTGATGTGTGTATGTGTATGTGTTTACATGTGTGCATGTGTGTGCAAATGCATATGTGTGTGTATGCATCTATACAGTGTCTTGAATTATATGAATTCTTCAATCATTTTTGTTAATTCTATTAATCAATTTGAGATGCTAAAACATTTTAAATGTCTTCTGAAAGAAATACTGGGATAGAAAATGTGTGTGTGTGTGTGTGTGTGTGTGTGTGTGTGTGTGTGTGTGTGTGTGTGTGTGTGTGTGCATGCACATGCGTATGTGTTGGTGTTGGTATGAGCATGTGTATGTGTGCATCTGCATCCATATGTGTGTGTGCATATGTGTGTGTGTGTGTGTACATGAATACAGAGTTCTGAAACATGTACAAACCTTTTATCAATATTTTGAACATCACGCGTCATGCTTTTCTTTTTATCAATTTTTTTTTGTAATATATACTGTGAATTATAAAATTATGAACGTAAAGTGAACAAACATTGTAGCATTAATAATTAAAATGTATAAATATCTTAGGAATGCCTTGTATATACAAAGACATCTCTTGATTAAGAAGAATATATCAATTGCAATTGCATGTTGGATGAGATCATATAATGCCAAGGTGTCAGGCAAATATGTCTACAACAAATTGTTTGTAACAATTTCTCTACAACAATTCATCTACAGATATAATTTATTCACTATAATTCATCTGCATGCATACACATACACAAATACACATAAACACACGTACATATGCACACACACATACACATACAAACACATATAGGCATACACATATACACAAGCATACACATTTACGCAAGCATGCACACATACATTTGTATTTGTGAGTATGTGTATGTGTGTATGTGTGTGCATGTCTATGTGTCTATGAGTATGTGTGTATGTAAACATGTGTAGGCGTGTATGTGTGCATGTACATTTATGTGTGTGTGTGTGTGTGCGTAGGTATGTGTATATGTGCATATGTGTGTATATGCGCACATTTGTTTAATTACCTATGTGTATCCTTGTAGGTAAATTATATCTGTAGATTAATTATTGTAGATGAATTGTAATCGTAGATAAATTGTTGTTGAATCATGCTAAACATCTCATGGAGAGATTACAAAACAGCACAGAACATGAAAGAGAAAACAGAAATCAGAGATATCATAGAAACCATCAGGAAACCCAGAGATCACATACGAAAATGTGGCCGGCAAAATATAAGATGGCATAACAAAGTAGACAAAATATTGGATCTGTGACACCCATGATAGTGCGGTGTGGCATTTCTTGGGGAGGTTCATATTCAATAACGGATGCTAGGAGGCTGATGAAGAAGATGATGATGATGATCATCATCATGATGATCATGATCATGATCATCATCATCATCATCATTATAATGAATAGCTGTAGACGAACTGTTGTTGGCAAATTCACCGTGGTGCCTAATTGTATTGTGTGAACAATGGCGAATGCTATTCTTCTGTCACCATTTATAAACCTGTGAACAATAGAGAAATATATATTCTTGTTCATTATATCTACAAAGCGTGCTGGAGTTAATAGTAATGAAAAATCATAGGCTCTCATAAAAAAAATTATGAAACAGTATATCAAAGATTACTACAGTGTAGATCATTCAACTTTGTCTTGGCTCTAAGCCAGATGCATCAGCAACCAGACACACTTTTGACAACCTTGCTCGAGCAGGTAAAAATATTGATTTAAAATGAGCAACAGAAATAAAGATATGTACTCAATCTTGACAGGTAAGAGTGATAGCTAAAACCAGTTTTGTTCTAAAATTCCCATAAATAGATTTTAAATTATAATTAACAACAACATCTATAGTCACAGGAAAATGTTAGGGTTTTTTTTTACACTAACATTCTTGATTATTTTGGAGTAATAAAAAAAATTTGTTTTAATCATTTAAAAATTATCAGATCATTTTTTTTTCAAATAGAAGTCTTGGTTATCCTGAAGAAATAAAAACAAGTTTTTAAAATGATTAGAATTATTCAAAAAATAACAAATACCAAGACAGTTTCCTTTTATGAATAAAAGGAGAGCATTGCAAAAATTATAACTCACTGCTCAAAGCATTTTCATGTGAAAATTCAAATTGTCAACATGATGACTGTGGTTGATCTCAAGCTAACGTTTTTCATGTGGAAATTTCAATCATCAACTCTGACAACTGCTGCTGGTCTCAAGCTTAAGTGTATTGTTTTCAATTGTAATCATGATGTCTCAAATGGAAGGGTTTTTTTCAAGCTCATCTATTGCAACAAGACTAACTACCTAACCTTTACTTTATGGCAGGAATCTTTGAATAATTAGAAATATGTTTTTAAAAAAAGTTCATGATTTCTTGTGATGAAACAAAATATCTATCCTCCACTTTGGAAACTAATGTGATATTTGTTTTCTATGACATAAATAAGTAAATATGAAAAGATATAGGCATTACTTTTTTATAAGTATATCCTCCACTCTTAATAGTTTTTTTTTTAATATCATAGTCTACTAAACAAAAAAATCTGTAGGACTTCAGCTTGATCAATGAAATTTCTCTAGTCTTATGTTTTAAAATATCCATCAATAGATGTTTTTCTATTGCCTTTTAAGTGTTAAGACGAGTTTAGGGGCATCCTACAATATTTTATATAGTTTTGGTCAAAGCTCTTGTTTCTATTTTATGAATACATGGATATGTTGGTTAATATTACTGGGAGTGTTTGAGTTTAGAGCTTCCTAAATTCCAAACGGCTGTTGTTTAGAAATGAAACATTTTTGTCATTTAATTTACTGATTTTCTCTTCTCTATCCCAGTTTATACTCTTTGCATTTATCATTGTTTGTGTATTTATTCCTGCAAACTCCTTGGAGAGCATAGGGCAACCTTTGCTTTACTCTTGACTGATCTTCTCCACATCTGTTTTAGCATCCCAACTCTTTTACCACCGTGGATTCCAGTCCACCACTTGAGTTGATTTCCTTCTCCCTTAGTTACTAGAAGGTTTTTTTTAGTGAACTGGCTTTCCTTGGGCTTTCAACAGCACGTGTTATGGGACTCTTTGAAAAAGAATCTTTCTGACCAGGCTGTCATTGGGCTGATCGCTAGGGCAATCTCGTCAGTTTTATGGAGAGGAGTTGCTAACCATACACCCAAACCTCCTCCTTTACCCTGGGTTTGCAAAGGAACATCTTGGTGGAGTTATTCTTTGCATAGTTTTGTCAAAAACAAATACATTTCTCAGATTTCTGAGTTTGTTGCCTCATTTATTGTTTATTTTCAAGATTATATATATGCATATTTTCAGTAGTTATTTTGCACTAATTTTTTACATTTGTTTTCAAGATGATTCTACTCGGAAATATTCCAATTTCCATTGGTATCAATGTAATGAATCTTGAGCATTCCACACCTATCATATTGATGTATACATTATGCATGGCAGTGGAAGAAATGGTAACATCAGCAAAATGGATCTTTGTATTTTCTTTCCTATTTAAACATGGCTACCTATTAGAGTTAATTGATGGGAATGGTTGTCATTCCACATGCTTTTCTTATTAGCAGCTCAACTATCTAATTCACAATCCCAGAGGCTTTATGACATCAGACTCCTGTCAGATATGGCTAACTGTAGAATAATTCTGACATGCTATCCAACTGCTGAAAAGATTCTATCCTGTTTACAGAGTTTTATATTTGGGACTCCATTTGGCACTGATGAGAGAAAATAATCAAGTCAGACAAGAGGGATTTGTATGAACATGAAAATATTACAAAATAAGATAAAGCAAACGCCATTGTTGCAAGCATATCTCATTTTCCATCATTTTATTTTGTATAGAACCTTTATTAATACTGTCAGAAGTTTTTTTCTTAAGAATCAGAGGAAAGTCTATTATTCCATATAATCTAAATTTGACTTATTAGATAATGCACATATACTTCCAAATACTTTACAATCAACTGTTGTCAATGAACCTGACTTCAGACATCTCACAAATGATTCTTCCTCATAAAAGTCATTCAATATTCTCTGTACTCTATTCAGAAAGCTTAAAAGACCAATTTTAGATCTCTGCTCTTGAGGCTCCTCATTCATCTGTTGTGTCTACTTTTAGCAAAAGGCAAATCAATAAAACTTTTACAACACGCGATCATATCTTTTGAGCAAATCAAGTTTGTCTGCTTTGATTACACCATGCCTGCAGCCATTTCATCTGAATGGCTCATTTCATACTTTAAAAGAGGGAAAAATTCTCTGTATCAATAGTTGATGATAATCAGGGAAAGGCTCAATAATTAGATGGGAGAATTTTTTTTATGAACATGACCAAAAACTTTGTTTATAATATATCTATACTACATTATTCAAATTTCTTACAGGAAGCATTATCAACCATTATTAATTTTTAACTAATATTACTGCTATCTTAATTTCAGTTGTTTTTTTTTCATGCATATCACAATCATTACTGTTTTTTTCCAGGCTGTGTACTAACAGTTGCAGAATGACAATCTCGGAGTTGCAATAAAAAGCAAATGAAATTAAGATGAAAGAAATTCTTGTCAAAAATAAATAATTGACAATGCTCCATGTTAGAAATTGGTGTATTACGACAAATAGTACTAGTGTATACAAATAAAGAAGAAGTCAGCATACCAGTGGGATATAAGGAATACAGTCAATAGGGCTGGATTTGAATGTCTGTAACAGGTTGGCTTTCATAATCTAATTATATATCTAATTACATGTATATATATGTGATAATTTAAGAGCAATTTATTAGAAATGAATTGCTCAGTACCAATCTTACTACATGGCAAACGAGCAGTCCTAGATTGCATGAAAAAAAATCAAGAAATGAGAGTTATGCGGGTATCAAGCTCGCGTCCACCTTGGAGGCAGCGTTATACACAGACTCTGTTCTTACCGACTGAGCTAACAACGCTCTCATACGTGCATTAAAATAATTTTTCATATCAAATGAATAAATTATAAGCCAATAAACATATCATCACATAATTTATCATATTATATAAGTAATTATACAGGTGCTTTCAAGTCAAAATTTTGTAAAAGTCTTAATCTCCAGAGTTAAAAATCTACCAAAGGTACAGACACCTGTGACATTTATGATTGATTTGAGATTGTTGCATTTGATTCCAAGTGATGACACAAAGAGGACAGTATTATGTTTTATTGGCTTAATGGAGTCATCAGACGCCATAATATGACATGATCTTTAGATCAATACTACGCTATCATATGTACTCAATAGCTCTTTAGTATCTAGCATTATCTTGAACACCTCTATGATCGTACATATAAGTTAATACTTTTTATTCTTCCAAATACTCTTAATTTCAACCATTTATATTCAAATACCCCTTCTCTTGATTGGAAATAAAGAGAGCTGGCATAATTTTAAAAAATTTTTTTAGTTTATTGAGCAATAATAAAAGACATTTTAAAATTTTTTACATTGACTTTATTCAACAACATATTTATCATTTTGTTCCGCTGACTTCTGCCATATCCAGGTAACTTCATAATTCCATCTTCCAAGAACTTTTTATCTTCCTGAGCAAGGAACTGCCCTTCTGGGATCTTTCAAGGAATTGAAATTTTTCCATTTAAAGAATTCTATAAAGACCAGAATGAATGGTGAACCAAACATGCAATATCTCATGAACATGGCAGATGAGAGAAAACTTCCTAGCCAAGCTATAAAAATTTTTGTATGGTCATCAAAGGAACCTTTGGCTTAGCATTATCCTGAAGGAATATCACACTCATTCTGTTTACTTATTCTGGATTCTTTCCATCAATAGCTCTGTAAACAGTACAAGACTTTTTTGCAATTTTTTTACCATTCTTAAATTAAAAAAAGCATAATATGCCAAAGATGTTGTTTATTTTCCTCCATCTCGAATGTTTAAATCATTAAAAAAATTGCCAATTCAATATCTCTAAAAACACCGTGATATGATAGCTGTCACAATACAACCATAAGCAGTCTTATTTTAATGAAGATAGGTAAAATTTCCTCAGGAAAACATCTAAAATAGAGTAAAAAAAATATCTGGAAACGTCTAGATTCAGGACAAGTTATAAATAAACCAGTCAGAATAGAGCTTCAAAAAGGTCAAGAAAGCTTTTTCTCAAAAAAAAACTTTTTCAAAAGGAGGCTAGTTCAGCACTGATGCTGATTTTCAAGTCTATAAACAAACCAGTATGGCCGGGAGTGCTGGAACACACAAACACTTGAACTAACAAACAAACACATAAGTACATGCAAATATTATAAAAGGATAGAACCCTAGCCTTCTTTTATTGCTACAGTTGTTCAATGTATCATAGATATTGGGTTATGAATAAAGTACCTTGCAATAAAAGAAAAGCTGTTTACTTTATCTGTTCTTACCGTTCAAAAAACACAGCTGTCTCAAAGAATCAAATACTAATGCAAATATTGTTTTCCTTTTCTATCAATGACAGCAAATATAAATAAATTGCAGGCTTAATTTGAAAGTAAAACATGTTCATAGATTAGAAATTACTTTTTATACGTGTGTTTGTGTGTGTGTGTTTGTGTTAACGTATGTTTATATGAGCTTGTGAGTGTGTGTATGCATGTGTGTTTTTAGATGCATGTATTTCCATATCAGATAAAAATGATGTAAAATTAAACAGTTTTATAGAAATCATCATCATCACCATCACCACCACCACCACCACTACCACCACCATCATCATCATCATCATCGTCGTCGTCGTCGTCGTCGTCGTCGTCGTCGTCGTCGTCGTCATCATCATCATCATCATCATCATCATCATCTATTTAAAATCTGTTGATGAAAATAGGCCATCTCCATGGTCAGCCAGTGCCAGAACATTTTGAATTTGTACAGATCTTCACGCGATGCAACTTTTCACTTGGCACAATTTTGGCCATGGTCTCAAGGAATCCATGTATCGCAAGTCACGAAGTCCAGTGGTTATCTGACATCAGATAATTGCAAGGACGTCCAGCGGTTATCTGACATCCTTGCAATATGGCCTGCCCATTCCTATTCAAGTTTGCTAATGGCCTTTACGATTTCTGACCCTTGTTTTCATTGATATATTTGGATATCAATTGAGACTGTAGAAGAAACTTTTATTAGTTGAATCACCATAGCACTACAAATGACCAACCAGCCAAGTAGGCAACAGATTCTTCTCTCTTTACGCATGTGTGTGTCAGTGTGTGTGTGTCTCCAGGCATTCCTGGTCACATTTTGGGGGCTACAACCTTGAAAATGAGCATGAGTACACCACTAGGCACCATCAAAAAACAATTTTTTAAAAATTTTTGGACCAATAATGCCCAAATTTTGTGCTGGTATTTTTTTGGTATTTCTAGATAAAACATCTATTTTTTTTTTTAGATAGTTTTTGGATAATCAGTTCTGTTACATACGTTGCCTACTGTGATTTATTTATGTTTTTATTACTACAAGGTTTTTAATTGGTTAAAATGTTTGATGTTGTGATCCTTATGTAAACTACCCACCACCTCCGAGCAGATATATCCTTTAAACTCTTTACTTACTAAGCTTTACTTAGTCTGACACATGGCCACAAGCTTCTCACAATACTTGATGTCACTAAGTGGTCCCTCATCTAAGTAATGACCAGGTTCAATACCACTAACTCTGGTGATTAAATGATGACTAGTGCTTCCAGTATGACTTGGCTATAAGCCTATACCTTTCAAACTCTACTGGTTTTACTGAATGGATAAATGTTATTAGATCTATGAATATATTAAAATATATACACTGACATACTTGAGAACAGAGAAAATGCAACGAAAAGAGAAAAATGAATATCGATACAACCATTCAAGTAAACAGATTATGGTTAAGTAGAAGGATACTTTCTACAGGTTTTTCCTGTGTGTTCATCATTTGATTTCTAAATTTACCTTCTCTACTTTTTGTTCCTTTATGCAATGAATCCACAACTCCTCCTGAGGTCAAAATGTTAGACTTAGTGACAGATTGTTTGGGAAAATCCATGGAGACATAAAAATGCATGTCATGCTTTGATTGACACTCAGGTGTGGCTTCACAGGAAGATGGACCAATCAAAGACCAACACGCTGAGGAATTAGCAATAGAAACTCAAGCAGTGATGACTAGAAAACTTGAAAATCTACAGAGAGTTAGTTGCATACGTCAGGATAGTTTTAGGAAGAAGGACTCCATAACATTATGCATCATATTTGTGTGTGGTTGTTCGTAAATTTCTGCTGTTTTTAAGTGCTGCATTCTAAAAAAGACTGTTCACAACCTCATTATAATTTTCCATTTATCATCACCATCACCATACTAATTATCCATATATTCCCTACCCACCTAAATATGAAGGTAGAAAATTATCTCTAGGAAAGAAAAGACTTCTTTGTCACCTTCATTAGATTCTACAATCAATTTTCAGCCTTGTTAATTTATTTTGATAAATTTTCTCAGAATAATATTAAATTGTTCTTTTACTATGTTAACCAGTCTGTCCATAAATAAAAAGCTCACAAATAGAAACGGTGAAAGGAACATGAAAAAAATGAAAAAAACTGATAAATTAAAAAGGTGTATAAATAAAGATTCTTTAGACATACTATTATCATATTTGCGTATGTGAATTTATAGTTTCTCTAACAGCAAATAAGACTTCATTTAATTTTCTTGAAAAGCAACAGGTATTACAAATTACCCTTTAATCTTATAAGTGAAAAGAATGATTATGAAAACCTTATTTTAAGTTAATAGAAAACAAAATGTCACTAGTTTTTCTCACTTACACTCTTAAATAAAATGCAAGAGTAAAGAGTCAGTCCCATTTTCAAGACTAAAACTTCTCAAAATGAGATGTATTCAAAAAAGATCTTCAAAAACTCAATAGCTTAATTGGATCATAAATAATCACTAATATTTCTAATTGATAAAAATAAATTCAGCATATCTATGGTTATATCATGGAGAGTTGTAAACATTTTGGAATATGAAGGTGAAAGTCATGCCCAAAATGATTGGAGTGCTGGGAGCCCTTAAACAACTTTGGAAATGATGGGGCCATTTGAAGAGCTAAGAAAGAATTAAGACAGTCCAGATTGTGACATTGCTAAAATCAGTGAGAACATTGAGGAGAAGCTCGGCAGTGCTAGGGTCAAACTCCCTTACTTCATAGAAATCCAAATCCATACAATATTGTTCCAAAACTATGTGTCCCATTCATCATCATCATCATCAGTCTTTTATCGTCCGTCGTTGGACATAGACCTTCCCCAGGATTTGCCACACTTCTCTATCATGGGCGTCACGGAGCCAGTACTTCCTGAACTTGTCTAGTTCATCTCTCCATCTAATATTTTGCCGGCCTCGGTTGCGCATATGGTCTCGGGGAATCCATGTTGTGAGTCGTGATGTCCATCAATTGTCAGCCATTCTTGCAATGTGGCCAGCCCACCGCCATTTGAGATTTTTTATGGATTCTATGATGTCTCTAACTCCTGTCTTTTCCCGGATGTGTTGTGCTGTTTTGTGGTCTCTCCATGTGAGGCCCAGCATTATTCTTTCATGTGCACGTTGCATGGTTCTCAGCTTACGGGTCCGTTTCTTGGTTAAGTTCCATGTTTCAGCTCCATAAGTGACTAATGGGAGGATGCATTGGTTATACACCCTTCTCTTTAGGATTAATGGGATCTTATTATTTTTGAAGGTTGAGCTAGCTCTGCCAAAGGCTTGCCATCCTAGTGTGATTCTTCACTTGATTTCTTCTTCTTTTGAGGGTCTCATGGAGATTCGTTGCCCTAGGTAGATGTAGTGGTCTACTTTCTCGAGTTCTGTGTCCTCGATTTCGATCTTAGTGTTCTTATCTCTAATGTGGTTGTTGCATGGGACTTGAAAACTTTAGCAAAACAAGTCAACCCGAGTTAGGCTTTAGGAGTGGGAGCGAATTTATCATCAGTTTTTGTGTATGTTACTGTTATTTGTGCATGATATCACTGGTTTTTGGTCTGGTCATTATCAACCATCATTTTGTCTGGTCATTATCAACCATCATTGTTGATACAGATGAAAATAAAGTCAAAACTCAATAGTGTGAGTTTGACAAAAGAGAGAGAGAAAGAAAAATACATTGCATAATGGTTGATCTGCCATCAGCCTCAAAAGTAAGAAAGAAAGGAAGGAAGGGAAGGCATACTTGACCTAATGGGTAATCTACCACTGGCCTTGAAATCAAAGGAAGAAAAAATGTATCACTCCTGGTTGGATTTGATCCCAGGATCTGTAGATGACTAGCAGACCATTTTAGACCACTGAGCCATGGAAACACTGTAAAAAGTTTAGAATTTATTTGTGATCACAAATAATACATGTTGGTTGAACGAATAGCTAGAAATCACGGACAAATATACAGCCTTTTTTAAATTCTAAAGTTTTTATATTGTTTTACGGTTCTGTCATCATATTAGCTGTTTTAATGACATCCTTAGTTGTATGTTTTTCACCACAAAGAAAAACAAATAAAATGTATATACTTGTTATTTCATAAAAAATGATATTTTTCATAACAGAAGTTTGAAGTTTTTTAAAAAAATACTGGAAATTTACAAACTCGAGTTGACATGACATGACGCCTTAAGATCATTCTTTCTGTTTCCCTCTCCCTCTTATTCATGTCTTAAATTCAAATTCCTACGTATGAAATTCCGAGATCTGAAATTCCAATGTCTGACTATTCATGATAATTAAGTCAACTCTTGAAGTTTGACAAAAGTGCAGGAGATATTTGTCACTTAATTACCAGATGCATCTGGTATGAACACACACACACACACATGCACACATATGTATAGACATCTGTATATATATATATATATATATATATATATATATATATATATAAATATATATATATATATATTTGTGTATATGACTATAAATTAGGTTATATTATGTTGAAACTCTTATTTGAAATGATCTCCCATTATTACACAGTGAATGTATCATTTGACCAAGAAAATGTAAATAGAATAAACAATCAAAGAAAATGAAGCTGCTACAGGAATCAAACCTGCAACATTCAGTCGGTTGTGATTTCAAATTACGGTAGGGGATTTGGGATTTTTATTCATCGGTTTTCATCCCTCATTTTGCTGAGGATTGTTCCTGTTATGGCAGGAAAACAAAGTCAACTCCAGACTTTATACTAGAATTTTATATATATATATATATATATATATATATAAAAGAAATTTATTTTTCATGAGTCTCCCGCAGTCCCCAATGATTTAAAACTAACCTGTAAATCAATAACTATTCTGTCATGTTTATGCCCCAAAACTTCTAAAAGAAATCTAAAACTAGTCTAATTGGTTTTCTGACCTATGCAAAGGTCAACTAATGAGAATAAGTGTATATAATTAGGATTACCATTACCTCTGAGGTGTAATCAATTGCAAATATTTGGTTGAACAATAAAATAATCCTTTTTGAGATGTTAGCAGCATAACTGTATTTCAATTAATACTGAGCTGGGGCTTGCTAAGTAATCCTCAAGCAGTTTTCAAGTCTACAATTTATAAATATATTAATAAATGGACTTTGCTGAGCTAATAAATTGAAACATTGCCAGTATACTGTTTAAATGTGGGTTGATTATAGATTTCTTATTCACTTTTTACAATGCGAGCCAAATTATTATACAAATACATTTTTCCCTCCCCAATTCTGCTACAGAGAAAGAATCTAAATAAACTTTCATACAAATATTTGCATAACATTATTTTGTTAATCAGAAAATATTGAATTCTGATGGTCGAAAAGATATTGAACTCAAATGGTCAAGAAAATATTGAACCCAAGTGGTCAAGAATATGAGGTATTTTTTTGCAATTTCTCCATTTTCTACTGTGCCGAATTATTAAGCATGAGTAGAAAAACAGATTAAGAGCTTAATCATATATTGATTAAATCATTAAATGGCACACAGAATGATGGAAGTTTAAACAAGCTATAAAAACTCAAACATATGAAATACTGGAATCTATAAAATAACAACACGCAATTTTGAAAACAAAAACTCTGATTCAAATCATTTACTTTGAAATGTAAGATTCTTCCACCCCAATCACAGATATTAGTCAATCATCCATTAAATACTCTTCTGGGGGAAGTTGTTTTCTCACTTGACCTTATTTTCTGATTAAATTTTGAATTTCTCCATCTATAATAACTTCCACACTTGTTACAACAGCTTTCCAGGAGTTGTCTTTGATTGCCAACTGGTGCCTATCTTTATACACTTTCTCTTGAAGATGCTCCACAGATTTTCAATTGGGTTGAGATCTGGAGAAAATGGTAGCCACCCTATTAATTTACTATTTCTAAAACTCATTTTAATCAGGTGGTCAACAGTTGTGTGTACTGTGAGAAAGAGCATTGTCTTGCGTAAAGTTTTTGTACATGGGTAAAGAGACTCATTCATGAACCAAGGCTCAAAATTATCCTCCAAAATTGTCTGGGAAATAATTTTTTTCTCCATCTGATACATGTCAAGGTCTATTTCAACTTGTCTTCTACAATTCTAGCCCCCAAAATCAGTCCTACACCCCTTGCTGATGCTTTAGTCGTACAGGTTACTGCTCTTCCATTGCAATTTCGATTATAGTTTTGCTACACATATCTGTTTTTTTTTTTTCTAACAATACACTCAATTCGAGATACCTCTCTTTATGTTATTATCCTGGACTCGTCCCTATCTGATCTTCTACATGATGCACCAGGGTCCTTAACATATTTTTTTTCTTTTTGAGGTTCCCTGTTGGGTATTTTTACAATTTCAAGTTTTGCACTGCCTTTTCCACGCTGTGTGATTATAGAATTCTTCTCAGCCTGCAATAAATCATTTTTACGACCCATAATCTAATAATTTGGAATTACTTACCTAATAATTTGCTACCCTTTAAAATGCAAGGCTATCACAAAAATGTTACTGGTTTACTTTTTTGCTATGGTGCTAGACAATGTTGCCAATATTTGTGTTGAATTATCTTTCTCTATCTTTTGTGAAACTAAATTTACAATAATGTACCACTTTTGCATAAGAATTTGGCACACAATGTACATATTATCTTTGTGCCTTCAGACTTGTGATACAGTAGTTCTGTCTTTTAAAATTCTCTGCTCTCTGTAACTGAGCAACTTTATATTATTTTTATCATTTCTACTGTGTCCTGAGCAAAGAAACTCTCAAAAACTAAAGACTAAAAGCAATAATCACAGTCAGTATAATTCCAGCTATATAGGCCTTATTGTAAGCTCATACAAGCAACAATAAAAAAACAATGAAAAAAAAAAGCAAATTTTTAGTGAAATTGGCAAAAACTAAAAGTATGGGTGTATCTCTCCTATGTTCGTACCTGGATAATAAAATGGAGTGCACTGAGATACTCATTGCTCAATTCCCACCCACCACCAGTCATGTAGTCCCTCTCTGTGTATAAGAGATTATATTAATGGAATAATATTTCATTAACTTCATGATGATGAACTACATCCCATATCATTTCACAAACCTGACTAAGGACTCAGATGTAGAGCTCAGTATATGAGCAAAATTCAAAGGCAAAAATGCTTGAAGCTGATGCATTCCTATGGTTGATATCACCCGGGGTGGTAACTCAGAGATCACCTTCCACCTCCCACACTTCTAGAATGGGCTCCCTTACCTAAAATTTTGATGATTTTTTTTGTACTACAAGTATATGTACCTCAAAAGATACATAAAATTTCTTTTCATGCATAAAATCTGTTGGGAATATTTTTTCATGTATGCTTCAACCTAGTTAAATCTTCGAATGTTATAAGACAATAATACTTTTAGTAATTGTTACAGTTTTTTTTTACTCTCAATATCATACTAAAAAAAAACCCGGATATTCTCGTTCCTAAATTTCAAAACTATTACTTCTAGAGCACTAATTTTTTTTGCTTTTTATTGGACTATAAGAATTGTCTCACTAACATTAATATCTTAAAAATCAAAAAAGTTTTTAGTTAGTTCAGGGCAGGGTACTGACAGTTATAAGTTTTCTGCATACTTCAAAAAATACATAGACAGTACCTTTCTGATATCTGTTTATCATTGAATTACTATTGATTATTGGGTCCTGCTCAGCTTTCTGTTTAAAGTAGTAAAGATGAGATATTTACACCTTATAAAATACTAAACTTATGAATTGAAATCCATGTTGACAAATTTTAGTAGCAGAAATGTAAACAATTGTATTCTTATTGCCCATCAAAAATAACCATTTCCTGTCCCCAGTTGTAACAGAATATGAAGAAATGCAATTGTTACCAGTTTTCCATAGAGAGATAAACATTGTGAATGAGAAACAAGTTTTGGATTTAATCTTGTTTCTTTTTTTTTTTAATACAGAGCAATAAGTCTCTTTATATCTTTGTAAGTACCATGTTTTTTGAGGTACATATGCATTGAACACTCGCTATGATGGACCTATGTATTATGAGTTTCAACGTTAATGAACACATGGACCATAACAAACTTTCTGCTTATTTATAAAACAAAGTTCGATAAATTATGTAAACTCGTGGGTCATAATGAACTTGTATTCATATTAGTTTTGAGGTCCAGCCTTTGGATCAAGATCAAAGTGTAATATCTGTTCTCACATCAACAAAACACAGCCTCAACTTCCCGTTTTCGATCTTAGATGTTATCATTGTTGTTTTTCAATCATTTTCTTTGATAATTTTAATTTGATTCAAATACCTTTTCAATTGACAAAAACAAAAGTTGTAATATATCTTATTTATTGCTGAAAACAGTGTGATAAAGCATTCCTGTTTTAATGTTCAAAGTTTACCCCACTCATGTGAAAAGAAAAATCAAGTAATTTGATTGCACTATTCTTTCACTTTTTCTAACCTAATAATTATTATAAAATTTTGTATTAAAGTATATTGTGTGTTCAGAATTTTTGTAATACAACTATTGTGTATCATACGTAATTTATTGCTTTAATAGTTTTAAAAAATCATAGTGTCACTCCTCTAATGGTGTTAAGAAAAACATTTGACAATTAGAATAGAACTGAAATATAACTTATTTTTTTTTAATTGAAATTCATGAAGAAAACCATTAATATACAACAATAATAACAGTTAAAGTTGAAAATGGGAAGTTAACATTATCTTTCGTTGATGTGAAAAGAACAGATATTACACTTTGATCTTGAATTAAATGCCACAAAATGTTAGACTTCAAAACTGAAATAGTGCCAAGTTTCTTCTCATTATAATATAAGGTGAGGTCGGAAATAGAACGAGGTTCAACTGAACTGCCATTTGATTTACCAAACTTCTTATATACCGAACGCTTTCCACCTATGGACGAGTCCTATTTTTCTCATCAGAGCTTTGTTTGGCTACAATATTGACCATTTCACTAATGAAATGCCCTGTTAGAAGGGCAAACTAATAATATGCCCACATGTAAAAGTTTTGAAGAATCCACAAACCCTCAGATTCAAGGTCCATGGAGGAGAAAGCAAATTGTTGCACGTCACTTCAGGGTTAACAAGGCCAAGTCAATTTCAATTCATTAAATTAACAAATATATTAATGAGAAGATGAAAATAAAATTTAGGCCGTCATCATAGTGTCACTTCTCTAATGGTGTCACCCAGGACCAGCCTCTTATCCGTCCATCCCTGTGTCGGTACGCCACTGGCTTGAAGTTCTATTTCAAGTGCTTATAATATCAAACTTGTAAGTATCCACTCTAACGTGAGAAAAAAATTGATTCAGACAAGTGCAAAAAAGGATTTTTTTTAAATCTTTGATCTTTAAATGCTATGATTATTTTGGTTATGTAACTACTGATTTTAAAAAATTTTCCAGTAGTCAATGTTTTTTTAAAAAATTATCATCAAAATTACAATTTTAATACTTTGTTTACCTGTAATATTTTCATTTTTTTTTTTCACATTTTGAAGGATTTAATATCTTTTTTCGTGTTATATATTTCATTTCTTAATGTTCCTTTCTTTATTTCAAACAATTATAAAATACATTTTTGTTTGCTTAGTTCAGTTTTTGTTGATCCCCTGGTTGTTGCAGGCATATGGGACTTCGTTTTTGAATGAATCCACTGAATTTGCAGTTCCAACCTCTTCCAGGAATGGTATGAAACAGTGCATGTAACTTTGACATGAAGGAAATTCGCCTCACTCAGTGATGGTAGTAAAAAAAAAGTAGAAGTGTTAAAATAAGTTAACGGGTATGATTAAAAAACTTCTTTTCCCCTCTTTTTATTGATTATTGTTCATTTTGCTTTTTGATTAGTTCTCCTGTTATCACAAGATTATATTCGTATTTCTTTTTCCTTGTTTGGCACAACACCATTACTTTGTGAAACAGTCAGCAAGTCAAGCATCGTTTATCAACAAAAAAGCAGTAAGACAGCAGCAGCAGTCGTGTCTGTTACGTCACAGTGACGTCACGGGGGACACGTGACCGTGACGTGAGCAAATGTAAGCCGCCGCGCCAAGCCGGAGCGCCTAGCCAAGATGGCAGCGGGTCCAACCATCCCTAGTACAACAACCACAACAGGAACAAACAACAATAATAATAACAGTAATAACCACCACCATCAAAACAGCAACGCAACCTGGGCATTCTTGCCCAGTATCCTGGTGGTCGACATTCTTTCGTATCTTTCGCTTGAGGACAGGATCCGTGCCAGCACGGTGTGCAAACGCTGGCGCTGTTGCCTCTTCCACCCGTCTTTGTGGCCGCGGCTCGTCCTAGAGCTCGGCCCAGCTGTCCGCCGACGAAGGTCTAAATTCCTGGCAGCTCGATGCGGCCGTTTTGTCCGACAGACAGAAATTGTCTTTGACTCGCACAATATCAATCAGGTGAGGGACTGTCTCAAACTGCTCCATGTGGTAGCCACAAACAAGAACACGCAATGCTTCACACTTCGTCCCTCTGGTTGCCAGATCGAGTGGCCAGCCACGATGCCAACCAACAACAACGTGAATAACAGCCATCATAGCAACAATGTGAATAGCGACGAAATCAACAACAATGACGATGATGATGCTGATACTAATGGAAATAATGACGATGGAGGATGCACAACAAATGAGATCAGTTGCTCGTCAGCTGCTGCAAGTAATCATGCAGTCGCAGCAACATCCTCCTCTACATCCATGGAGCACCCTGTGCACACAATCGACCAGTGAGTTTCAAATAACCTTATCATCTTAGTAAAATACGGTATTGCTTATTTCTCTTTAACCTATGACCGGAACGGGTCCTATGAATGTGTGAAGTAAGTAGAATGATCAAGTTAACTCTTGTTTTTTTTTTTTCTCTCCCCCAACTCTAGCATTATCTGTCGTCTAATTCTTATGTAGCAAATAAAAATGGATAGAAAAAAAAACAAGCCGATAATTTTTTTGTCATATATTCTGAGATGAGGAATTCTAATTAAAAAAAATTGCGTAATATGATTAAAAACTACCCAGAATAAGGTAAGAAAGGGAAAATATGATTTTAAAATCACATGGAAGGAACAGGATGTTTTTTGTTTTCATTTTATGCTTGTCTACTGAACGTTTTACGGTTGTCACGTGACCAAACACGTCTCATAATGCTGTGTTAGTCGAGTAAATTGTTTCCCCTTTTTTTTTCTATTTTAAATGAAAATTTGCTTCCCCGAAATTTCCCTCCTCCCCTATATTCGTGTTATTCTAACTAGGAAGGAATTATGCTGTCAAAATTTTCTGACCTGTAGGATTCACAGTAAAAGATATTGGAAAAAAAATTTAGCCATTATAGTGTCCCTTGTTCCTTAGATTTGTTGAAGTTTTACTCAGCAATGACATAACATCGAACCAGTTGTTTACTGTTTTGTACTCTTAAGATCTACATTATTGCCTTTTTTGTACGTTTCCTCATTTTGTCTGGTCCCATAATTTTTTCACGATTAATTATCTACTTTTATTTTATAGGATTATTTTGAGGACTGCCACAAATTCTTGTTAAAGAAACCAACAGTTAAATTGCTCTATTAAAGCTGGGTTAAAAAAAAAAGTTCGATTGAATGGTCAACTGACTTCTTATATTTTTTTACCTTACATTCTTTAAAAACTTTCCTTTCAAGTTGTTATCTTCGAGTAATGTTTTTATTTATTTCTCCAAGAAGTGTCATAACATCTATTTTACTCCTAAGACGTGAATTTATCCTGGTACAAAAATCGTCTGATGTTTGAACAAATACAATATAAGAAAAGCTGTTTTCGTAGGTCTCAATTGTCAAAACAAATTCCGAGTGGACAATCTTTTAAATTTTGGCTGTGATTTCTCACTTTTATGACCTTCATATTATCTGTATCATTTTCATAGAAATACTAAGATAATGAATTTTACAAGAACCGAATTATTTAGACCCACCCAGAATAATTTACAGAACAAAATCAAAAAAACATTCAAATTGTGGATGGTAAGGTCACGTGATCGTTACCGAAAGCAAGTTTGTTCCAGAGCTTTAAAAAAATTTTTTTCTTTAGATATGTTTCATTTGAGGGGTTTTCATGTTGGCAAGAAAGCCCGATTTCTTGATTGTCAATGAACCACAATACTACCTCTGTCCCAAAACAATTAACATTTGCATATACATTTCACATATTAAATGTAACTATTAGGGGACAGATTGTTATGGGCCCTTTCTCATTTTTTCTTTTGTTGTGATCCATCGAAAAATTAGCACTTCCTGTTCATCTTTTGTTTTCAGGCAATTTTATATTATTTGCTATCATTCTATGGCGTATTTTAAGAATGATCAATGCTTTCCGACTCACCCATAATATTTTTAAACTAGGAAACTTTAACTTCACAGATGTGCAATGAAGTGTAAAATCAATTCGAAGACTGATGAAATTAGGAGTAATATCAATTATAATGTATTAATTAAACTTGGAATGAATGCGATGAAATTCGAATCCACATCTATATTGTCTTTTCTAGACAACTGAATAATACTCTACGCATTTCTTTGGAATTTTATTTTCATCTTTTTTGTAAATAACCTTGCTCATTATTGGTCGATAAATTATCGATTTTTGATCAACGATCTTATGAAATGAAATATTTTGATATTTTATCTGCATCTCTCAAATAATCTAAATACTAAATAAATTGATTCTTGTGATTTAATTCAGATTAGAGAAGGTTTGTCGCACTAATTTAATCCTCGAATTATCCGATGTTTAATTGGATCCTTTAATAACCTTGGATGATTTCTTGTACAGCTGCCTTGCGATAGAAGGTTTGGGTAGGGCCTGCCTGTTTGATGACATTCTTGTGTTTCTAGTTTCTCAAAAAAAAACTACTGGATGGAAATGATTTCTTGTTTAGTAATGTTATTGTTTTGTTTACCATAACTAATACGTTTTTTTATTTTTTTTTGTTTCTATCTTTTGACATTTTTTCCCTGCTTTATTGTAACTTAGTTAAGAAACTTCAGATAATGCATTCTGCAAGTTAGAAAACTAATAAAATAATTTCAATCGATATCTTTGGAAATACTAGTCAGCACTAACAGCAGTCGCAGTGCAGGTTTTCTCTTGTACAAAATCTTCATGGCGTTGTAGAGAAGCATGTTCGGTCACGTGACTTGTAATCCTTTTTAGAAAAGCTGAGGTTAACGTCCGACCGATATTTGAAAAGGAAAGTTTTTCTCTCAATAAAAATTTTATCACTGCACCCACTGTTCAGTATATCGTAGACTCGGTTATCGGAACTGTCCTTACAAAGTATGTTAGCATTGTGAGGCCAGAGAAAAAATTTTTCTTTGAAAAATAATATCCCATTCCTCCACCCACATCGGCTGCTCTTCTTACCTATCGGGAAAATATCCAAGCTGTCTGTCTATCCTTATCGTACATGGTAGCACTCAAAGTTTTTTGCCTGATTTTTTTTTCTTGTTTTCTCTGGGAAAAAAAATTGAAAATCTTATGAATTCAAGGAAGATCCCTTTCAATTCTATCCACCTGTCTCTAGATTTTCCAGCTCCTGCGCTCATTTTAATTTTATTTTCCTCTCACTCAACGCATCGTTAATGCATTACTTGAAATCTTTTTCTAGTTAAATCGTAGATTTCATTCTGAGAGTGAATTGTTATCGTGGTATATTACGAAAATATCAACGTTCAAGAAAAAATCCTTGAATTGTAATTTTTAGTAAGCCTTGCTTGCTTGACTTTTCACCTTTCTTCTAAAAGAAAATTATCTAAACATTGGAAAGATTGGCTTATTATCTCTAATCCACACAAAAATTGTACTGTTAATTTTATTTTACTCGTTTAGTTACCGTCTTCAAAGTTTCTTATGCGTAAACTGTCCAAAACCTCTGTTGCATTATTGCGTTTTATGAATAAGCTAACCACAGTGACAACATTCGGTAGTAGTATCATATGGCTTCAGTCTGCATGTAAAACTCTTAGCTTACATTTATTTTTGCATACCATAATCATCGGCGAGTGCTGATAATAAAAAGATAATGATCTACATACACACCATCGAGCTTTTTATATTCATCATTCTGGTTTGAGAACCAACGTCATTACCATTGCTGGACTCTTCCTTCAACGTAACCTAAACGCTTTATTGATCTTGTCGTATGTGACATCTAGAGTATGATGAAACCCATGCGACAATTCTCTCGTAATCCACCTTTATTACTAAACGTCAGCGAAATTTCCCCAAAGTCAAATTACTACAAAGATACAAAAATATTTTTGGTTGTGATTTTTTTTTTCTCTTCCTAAAAAGACCCCCATAAGATTTATAATTCCATACTATGAAGCGATAACTGTTTTATGGGCAACTATGCAGTTTTGAACAAATTGATCTAGGATCATCGCAGTATTTGTTCTAGGTGAAAAATAAATGGTCCTCCTATTTGATTATCAATGGATTCAGAACAATCATCCATTTTCTTAACTAAATGGTCTTTTTACACACATTGACGTGGGCTCTGCAGTGTTTTGAAAAGAACGAATTTACTTTTAAATTTCATGATAAATTTAATCGATTATTGAAATATAATCAATACTGTAAGGAGGTTGTATATAACTGCTTGTTACTGTGAAAAATTCATCCAATATTCGATTTTCTGCGGTTTGGGGAGTGGGGGTTGTTTGCGTGTGTAGTTTTTTTTTCCCAGAAATTACTACCAATATTTTGCAGTTTCTACTTTAGGGTGACAAAAATTGTTTCGAATCCACTGTAACTGAAAACAGATCAATTATTCATTCTAATATCCCCTCCGACTAAATTTCAGAATGGCAAAGACAATTTTCTAAACTCGTGAGGGACAGAAGGGTGTTGACAAAAGATAAGGCTCAATTCACAATTATAACTGCTTCATGATTTTTGAGATAGTTAGATTTGTCAATATAACATTTTGGTGATCATTTGTTATGAAACTAACCACGGATAAGTTGGATTACCTGAAGGCCAAGCAGAAAACTTACGTTTTTATCATCAAATGTTACTGATCTTTCGAGTATTTGTAATAGTCCAGTTATGTTTTTGTTTTTTTGGGTTTTTTTTCTGTAATAAAAACGTGCTGTTCTAAACATTACTCATAAAAAAATCAGTTTATTCAAAATGTTCTCAAAATATTTTCGTAAATGATTACATTTGTCTCTGAAAATGTTGAAAAAGAACATGTCTTGTTCAGTTTCATGGGATAACATTATCATTGTTAGATATAAAGGATTGAATTAACACCAAATCTTTATTCAATAATCTCAACACAATTTTTGTTTGAAAGAAGAAAAAGCTACATACAATTATTGGAGAGCTTTTTTCATAATTACAAAGTTTTAAATCAGCCCATAAGTCATTTATAAAAAAAAAAAAATTAGAAAAAAATAATGCTGTCATTGTATTCTGCACATGTTATATAAATGTATAGGTACTATTCTGATATATTTCATTTGCAAGGGAAGCCATCTATATTTTTCCTGCTGGTTTGTAATGGAACTTCTTATCAAAAAGTTAAGAATTGTTGAAATATTAAATTTCTTTTGATATACTGGTCATTTATATTCATTATATACATGTACATATTTTCCTGTTAGATGGCTTGTTCTGACTTGGCAGTTATTTCTTCATCATTGATCTGCATCTTTGTAGAATTCAATCAATAACTGCTCATTTTCATTTACAGGCTCCCTTGCCTCAATATAACTTTCCTTGTGTAGAGAGACCTATTTTGAGCCAACTTCACTCTTCTATAAATCTATATATTTTCTCCATGCTACTAGCAATATTTTTCTAATCAGTAGTTTGGACAAGAAGTAACCATATGGAATTCAATTCTTAATCGAAATTAATTCCAAGATTGCATAGTTGAAACTTTGTTCTTGAGCTGTATTTCTTTGGCAAATTACTTTACTTTTCTAAAATTATTCAATAATTGCTATGAAAATTATCCAATGAAGAAAGTCAGTTGTGAAAGACATGGGACCTCGAATTTCTTTGTATCATAAAGGAATTAGAACTCTGAACTATAAGATTTTACTAGATTTTTGGTCAGTTTCTATTGAATTGATCTTTGACTACAGAATAATTAATAATTCTATGATCAAAACAAAACTCAATTTAGACAATCAAATATTTTGCTTGTAAAAATTTGAATGTTGAAAATCTTTTTTGTCTGCAGAATTTTAAAAAATTGGATCCATTTATAATCTCAGTAAAATACTGAAACCAATGTAATATACCCGATTACATATAAAATGATAATGTGGCTCCAAAAGCAAACCTGATAGTGATAAATTCACTAAACCAACTGGATTATTTATTTTGTGAACCTCAATATCCTATCTGCTGTCATTTAGGCCAAACTAAAAATTGTTAAATACATATTTCTGGTTGATCATTCATCAGAAGTTTTTCTATCTGTCACATTTTTGTTGCATCTTCCAATTGCTACCTTATTCTATTTTCCTACTCAGTTTTGCTCATCAGCCCCTTTTCATTACTCACTATTTCTTATTCTTGCTATTTACCTGCTCAAAGCATTAATGTCTAGCTCTCCTTTCAATGTAGTCAATCCTTATCCTTTCATTGAACTCCTTGTCAGTCCTGTGCTTTTTCATTAACTTCTTACCTGATCATTTGATCCTATTATCAATTCATTACATGCTTATGAAACTCTGTGTCGGTAGCCTTTTGGGGCCACAATTTACTTTCATATAGGCAGTAGGTATTTAAAGGATGCCAAATATGTGGGGGACTTGAGCTTGTTGCTGGATCACTACCAGGTTTATTATGGTCTGTTTTAAAATGCTAATAGCAGCTTTTTTTAATTAACCTGCCAATGGTGCACTTGATACCGTTCCAATTGACTGAAATCCCACCACAGACAAATTATTTGGTTTTTTTCTCATGTTTCACATGTAACTGTACAATGAAAAATAGATACTGTAGCAAAAAGAATAGATGCATATATCAATGTCACTGAATCAAAATAAAAAGAATATGGCAACATTTTTACTGCATTTTGTAGATGTGATAAATATTCTACAAGAAATTGTAAATTACTCATTAAAATATTGCAAATAAATTTCTTCCATTGATTTACATTACTTATCACTATGGTTCACTGTGGAAAGATGCAAAAAAACAATGAAATATTTTTGTCAGTCAGCTCATCTGAACAAATAAAATAGTGGTTTCTAATTTATTTTATGTAGGTTTCTGTTGACCTTAGTTCTTATGATCTAAGATAACAGTACCTGCTAAGTGATGCATTTATTTATAGCCATTGTAAATAAAGTTCAACCTAGATAATCCAATTTAATTTGTATAATAGCATTGCGACATCTATATGCGCTGGCCATTATCATCATCAGTCTTTTAACGTCCGTTGTTGGACATAGACCTTCCCCAGGATCTGCCACATTTCTCTATCATGGTTCAACGCCAGTATTTTCTGAATTTGTCTAGTTCATCTCTCCATCTTGTATTTTGTCGGCTTCGTTTTTGCATGTGATCTCTGGGGATCTATGTTGTGAGTAGTGATGTTCATCGGTTGTCTGCCATTCTCGCAACATGACCAGCCCATTGCTGTTTGAGTTTTTTGATAGATTCTACGATGTCTCAGACCCTCGTTTTCTTCCTGATATATTGTGCTATCTTGTGATCTCTCCATGTGATGTTGAGCATGATTCTCTCGTGCGCACGCTACATGCTTCTCAGTTTGTGAGTCAGTCTCTTGGTGAGGTTCCATGTTTCAGTTCCATAAGTGACTAGCGGGAAGATGCATTGGTTGTATACTCTTCTTTTTAGGATTATTGGGATTGTCTTGTTTTTGAAGGTAGAGCCTGCTCTACCTAGGGTGATTCTCCACTTGATTTAATCTTTTGTGGGTTTCATAGAGATTCAATGTCCTAGGTAGATGTAGTGGTTACTTTCCCCAGTTTTGCCTCTTTGATTATGACGGTTATGTCTTTATTCTCGATGTGATTGCTGCACGTGACTTTTTCACTGAAGTCCACATGTAGGCCGACTTTTTTGCTTTCTTTGTTTAGTTCATCTAGTCGGCCCCTTATACCCACTCCAAAAATATACATGCTTGGTAAATGTCTCTAAATGCATCTGATGTATCTCTATACATGAAGTAAAAATGCTGGCAAACTCTAGCTATAAAGTTGTCTTAATAAATTATCCATGAGCATCAAAGCTTTGAATGTTTCATAAACAAATATTCTCTGCAGCATTGTGCTGTTGCTCATACTTCTTAAATATTACAGAATTGTGTAGTTCTTGCAAAGAATTTTGAAAAAATTACCATTCAAAATAAAGTTGAAAAAATGTTGAAAATGCAATTTCAATCTTAATGTCTGATGCTCTGAAAATCTTGATGCACGTTATTGTTGGTGTCAAAGGTGCTCCCCCTACTTTAAAAATTTTGAAAAATTTTCCTGCATCTTCAAGGCTAAATATTTCATTACTTAATGGTCTGTAATCAATGCTGGTATTTTGATACTAAACCATAATTTGATCATTGGTGTATAGCCCCCAGAATGAGCTATGTAAACTACTATTCACCATTGTTTCGGCAGTGTCTGTAAGGTATTGTAAACAAGTCAATTTATTACTAGTAATTTGCCTGTGAATGGCACTTGCCTACCATGGAAGTGCTGACTAAGGCCCTAGTCGCTCTAATCTGCACTTTCCACTTTTGACAAGTTGCCTGTCAATATGAAGTTAAATAGCAAAATGTTAGAACGGTTTCAAATCAGATGGATATCAAACATGTAAGGAGACACTGACAGCTGTTATTTGCAAACCACCATACGGTTGTTCTGACTGCATACAGTCATTTCTTGTGTTTAGCTTTTGTTTCAACATCACGTTAAAACATTTGATTTTATTCCTTAGATGTTTCGATTTGCTTTATTTGAATCAATAAAACTTCATTTTTTACCAACATAGTTATGCAAACACTTCTTTTTTTGCCAAAATATATTGAACAAATTGAGCATGTATCTTAGAAACCATTATATCTTCGACATCAAGAAACTTACTTTGTTTTTTACAAATGTTTTTGAAACAACTTTATTATAGCTATTTAAGTAATATCAAAATTTTATATCATTCTTCATACCTCACTGATGTGTATTTTTGCCATTTAAAAAAAACAAATCAGGGTTATTTGTGAGATAGACCTCCCCCCTCCACTTATTCTTGGTCCCATGGATTAGCTTATCCGAAGAGTTAAGTATGCAGTGTTTTAATTGAAGCCGATATTCATTAGTTATTATTCATTATACAGTTTGTATAGCTGCTGTGTTATTGATTGCAATATCAATAAAAGTTGACCATACATGTGATCTTTCTCATATATAATAGCAATATGTCCATTCTCTCAGCTCTCCTTTATATTCATGGCAAACTTTTGCAACCTGGTTTTGTTCTACTTTCAGAAATTGATGAATACCCTACTGGCTCTTTTCCAGCAGCATTAAAAAATATTGACTAGGTATATTATTATCGAGGCAAACCTGAATTTTCATTTGGTATTCACTGTGTAACAAAAATTTTCCACTCGTGAATTTTTTGACTATGAGCCATCCTTAGTTTGAAATAATTGAACCACGCTTTTGACTTTAACATTCTTATTAGTGTGTCATGTTAAAAAGTTATGACAGTTGAATACTTGTGATTTCTTTTGATGTGGCTTATTTTTATGTCTCAAATCGGCTTATCCTCAAGGAATGATTTACTGACCTATCTCCCATGTAGTTTTGGTACTTGATGTGTCAGTGAAATGAAATTGCTACTACAGAGCAGATAGAAGTTAATTTCACATGGTTGGTTAATCATAACCTCTGCCAACAAAGTTGGAGAGGTATATGTATTAGGTTGTCTGTCTTTCCAGCTTTTCTGTCTGTTAGTCTACTAGATATCTCCGAGAATACTCAAATTTTGTGGAGGTAGGGAGCAATGGGGGTAAGGAACAATTGGTTACATTTTAGGGTGAATCCAGGAATTCTCTCTTGATTGGGATTTTTTTTTTTGGTGTGGGGTCATACATCTATGTATATGCTCATAACTGTCTCTGAAAGTTCATGAAAAAGGCTATAGTAGTAGCAATTAAATTTTTGGATGGATCCAGGCATAATCCCCCCCTGTGTCATAGTTATGTCCTCACCATATAATATTGCCAAAAGTTCATGTCTGTCCACACAATATCTCCTAAATTACCCAATAGATTTCAGTAATATTTGGTGGAAGGATGGGCAATGGACCATAGCAGAAGTAATCAAAGTTTGGGACCTATTCATGAACAATTACCTTCCCTGACAATGGTGTTGTCAGAAGTATGTAGTCTTTGAGTGCTTTCTAGTTGGTCTAAAGTTTGCTACATAGTCCACAGCATTAGTTTTTTTTCCAGCTGAGTGAAATCAGAATGTAGCTTTTTATTGTATTTGAAACTAGGACTATGGAGTCAGTTATAAAAAACCTCCAACTGATTAGTTCTAAAATTACATTAAAAAAAAAACAATTGAATATTTTTCCTATGCAGTATGAACTGCTTTGATTGAATTTGACCTGAATCTCTTCAGAAAATTTCTCATTTTTGAAAAAAAAAGTAACTTTTGTAGTGAATCACCTGATGTTCAATTTATAATGCAAATATTGTGGTTGAAAAAAATGAAACAAAAAAAACTTGACTAGTCTAGTCAAAATAGGTTTTGACCCAGAAAAGATGTCTACAAAATAAATTTGGTACTGTTGGTCCTCAAAATCTGTTGAACTTCTGGAGATATTGCTGAGACATACTTGAGCAGATAATCTATGAAAAAAAGCACAAAATATCTTTATCAAAAACGAATTCCTCGATCCATCCCAAAATTTAATCACTTCTTCCTTTCAATATGGATCATCTTTCCATGAAATTTCATTGAGAATTTTTGGAATGCATGGAATGACTGCAAATGTATAAAATATTAAAACGGAAAATATCTCCCAATCAAAAGCCAATTCCTGCATCCAGTCCAAAAAGACTGAGGTGCTCAGTGTTCAAGTGAAGCACCCCGTTGAGATTCTTTTGATTTAATAAATGTTTAGTGTTTTCTTACCTCGTTAGGTTAGTACTGTCAACTTATGAAGTCCTACTGCGTTTTATTATTTAGTTAAAAAAATCATAATAAATAAATAACATTGAATGATGTAAACTTGGCATTCAAAGATTTTAATTTTTCTATGAAAAATATTACTTTTATATAATCAGGGCCTTTAACAGAATGAAAAAAAAAATTCACTTGGTGTTCCAACTTTTTGTAAATAGTTTCTATTGATTCTGCCATTTCCAGTGTCTTAGAATATAAAATACCGTATAAGAATTGAAGAAAAATAATATTCTGGGTATTTAGGTTTTCTTTTTTATTGCTTCTACAATTTCCGATATTTTTACTCAAAATCCTTGACAAAATTGAATACTTATTATAATAGTTATGACAATCTGGGTGGTGACAAACTGCACATGAACCGTGAAAACAATCCTTGTCATTTTCCCACCATTCTATAATACATTTTTAAAAAGTGTTGAAAAGCTCTGTGCCAGTTGCATCAATAAAAATAGGCAAAACAAAAACAATCGTTGCATAATGAAAACAATTTTGATTTCAATGAAGAAAAAAAGTAATTCATTTAAAGGAAAGTATTTTATCCTATTATGTATAAAATAGAGGACAATAAGAATATAGAAAATATATTCAGGCGCCTTAAAAGTTACTTGAAACAACAGTGTATTAAAAAAGCATTTTTATTTTTTTATTTATTTATTTTTTTTAAAATCATCTATGCAACTAAAAAACAGAAAGACCAAGTTGTGCTGATGGTTCTAAATATGTTTTAAGAACTAAACTAAACTAAAAATTACCCCTAAATTTTATTTGTTATCATTTTCCAACAAGATCAAACCGATTGTTCTTGAGACAGACAAGATTCGTTCTCAATGTGCAATGAACAGTGATGACTTTGATTTTATAGCAATTATTTCATTTTAGGTCAAAATTAGATACCAAAATCTAGCCATATATGAAAAGTCACTTCTTTTAGCTACTGCTTATGAAAGCATTCAAGTTCAACATCACTGACATGACCCTGGATCAGTCATTTGCCTGGCCTCTCAGCCGGGTTGGAGTTAACCGTTTTATCATGACCAATCACTAGTTTTATCTTCCCTATTCCTCCACAGGTGAACAAATTTAGCAAAGAAAAGAGGTTATGTATCATCATCATCATTAGTCTTTCAACGTCCGTCGTTGGACATAGACCTTCCCCAGGATTCGCCACACTTTTCTATCAATGGCATTACTTTCTGAATTTATGTAGCTCGTCTCTCCATCTAATATTCTGCCAGCCTCAGTTGTGCATGTGATCTCAGGGAATCCATGTCGTGAGTCGCGATGTCCACGGTTGTCCGCCATTCTTGCAACATGGCCAGCCCTCTGCCATTTGAGATTTTTAATGGATTCTATGATGTCCGTAACTCTTGTCTTTTCTCGGATGTACCGTGCTGTCTTGTGGTCTCTCCACGTGAGGCCCAGCATAATTCTTTCATGTGCACATTGCATAGTTCTCAAATTGCGGATCTATCTCTTGGTTAGGTTCCATGTTCCAGCTCCATAAGTGACTATAGGCAGCATTAAACATGGCCATCTTTGAAGTCTATATGACGAGAAATCTATTGTGATGTTTATTTCCACTTAATCCGTCCCGATAACGATTCAGTTGAACATTAAGAAAAAAATATTTTTTAAAATGTGATAAAAGATCCTATTCTCTTTTTTTTTAACTTGACCGGCACACGAGAAAACTAAGAAACTTACATGCCCAAGAGAGACCCATAGATATTTAGGTACATCATTAATTTCAATGAAATTTCGTGTGACAGTAAAGCATGTTTTAAGGAAATGTGAATAAATTTTCTTGAATCTCTTCAACTTTTCAGCATTTCTGTATCCGCTCCAGCTATTAATTCAGTAACAAAAGCCATTTTTGGTCTGAATCTGGTAAAAAGCCAAGCTGAATTTTGTGGTATTGATAGGGTTGGTTGTTAATAAAATCCAAAATCCACTCAAAACTCACTTTGGAGAAGTTATGAACATATAAAAAATAGCTATATTTATCAAATTTCAGGATGGGTAAGAATTTACTCCCTATTAGAAATCTGTAACTTAGATGAATATTGCTACCTTTTTATGACTTCTTCTTGTGGCCAAGGATTCAAGGCCGTGTTGACATAGAAATAGACATACATACACACAAGCAACTACAATAATGGGTTGACCGCAGCATATAAGTTGTTGAAAAAATTAAAGAATGTCCAGTGATAAGGTGTTTTCATATATTCTACATGTTATTGTAGACTACCAACCCTATCATTGGTGCAAAATTTACCTTTGCCTAATTATTTTTCATTTGTTATTTTTTTAACATCTTCTGGGTCAAAATCCAGGAATTCGTTTTCCATTGAGACATATTGTTGCGTTTATCAAAAGAAATACATCTCTCTATCTGCTACTGTTTCTCCCCATTATATTTCTGAATGAATTTTAATGAAATTTTATGGAAGGGTAAGATTCTGAGTATGGAAGAAGTAACTGAATTTAGGAGTGGATCGAGGGATTTCTTTTGATATTCATACAATTCTGTATTTGCTCCTGGCAGTCTCTACGATATCTCTCTAAAAGTTCTTGATGAATTTTAAGGATATCTTGTTGAAGTGTGGTGTACATACAAAGGAAGACGTGATTAAATTTTTTGGCGGATGCAGAAATTTGTTTTTGACAGATTTTTGCGTTTTTATTTGTTCATTTTTGTTTCTGCTACCCAACCACACAGTATCCCCAAGAGCTCTCAGTCAAATTTTGTTGAATGGTAGGCAATGGGCTATGAAAGAAGTATTTAAATTTGAGAAGGATCCATATACAATGACTTGGTCATAATTGGAAGAAATGTACCTATTGGCAGTCATCATGGATAATTTTGAGTAGATTTTGGATATGTTGTTGTAGGCTACCACCCTTGTCATTGATACAAAATTTAGCCTTGCCTTTTTTTCCGGGTCAAAACCTTTTTCCCTGGATTATATCTGAGAAAGTTCTTGATGAAATTTTGTGGAAGGGTGGCTACGGAAGAAGTGATTGAATTTTGAACTGGATTCATGCACAGTGATTTAGTCATAATGTACATTCAGATTCGTCCATTCTAAATTTCAAAATGCGCGACCTTAAAGTTCATTAAAAAAAAACTTGCAACCAATTTTTTTCTTCACTTCGATTGTTTTTAGATATGATTTAACCAAGTTGCCAAAATTCTACCCCAAAAAATAACTTAAAAATGTGACAGAGACTGTCCTGTCTGTCTATACAATATCTTCAAAATTTCTCAATAACTTTCATTGGAATAATTTTAAGACATTTCTTCCATTTTAATCCGATATACATTTATTTATGTATTTACTCATTCCTGTCTACACAACGTCTCCAAAAGTACTCAATGTATTTCAATGAAATTTCATTAAAGATTAGGGCACATATTAAGATGTGATTGAATTCTAGGACCAATCCAGGAATTTGTTCTTGATTGGGAGCTCTTTTTCTCTTTTTTTTTTTTTTCTTTTCTTTTCTTCTCATATTTCTGTATTTGCTCCTGTCTGTCCATATGATATTTCAGAAAGTTTTCTATCCATGTCCATGAAGTTTTGTGAAAAGATGGATCACAGGGTCTGAAGAAGTGATTGAATTTTAGTGAATCTGGGAATTCGTTTTTGATTGAAATATTTTAAGTATGTTATTTTTTCTTTCCTCTCCCCGCATTTCTATGTCTGCTCTTGTCTGTCTCCTCAATATCTCCAAAGGTTCTCAATGAATTTCATTGAAATATTGTGGCAAAGTAAGACACCTATTAGGGAAGTTTTTAATTAGATTTGGGGGTAGATACAGGAATTAGTTTTTTGTTCATAGATAAAAAAAACATTTCCCTGAGTAGACAAGAGTTTTCAGCTTCCAATGGTACCAAATTTATTTTTTTTCTTTTCCTGGGTATCCCTCTTTTCTTTCACTATTTTAACCAGACTAAAATGTGGTTCATGAACTTAATCTTCCTGTATTTGGACTACGATTAAGGAAAGAAAAGTTGAGGTACACATTTCTGGAAATCACATATTTAAAAAAATATTTTTCCCTATATCCATAAAAGTTGAGGATCGTCCTGGTTTCACTGTTGCTTTCCCAGTTTGCTGAATGTTGTCCAAAACTTCTCACTCCTTATGTGCTAAAAATAACAAACAATTAAAAATGATTAATTCATCTGAAGCATATCATTTGTACTTATGTTTTTCTCATTAATTCTCTTATTTCTTATTTGTGCTCTGTTTTTAATATTATGTAAATGTGTGCATGAAACTTAACAATTAGTATCTAAGGTCTTATGGTTTTTAACAAATACTTATTTAATTATTTCTCTCTTTGTATTTAACTCATCAAATCTTGACTAAAAAAATATACTATTAGAAGCCTTGTTTGACATTTTGGAGCTCCTCTATGCTGTTTCTCACCTCCATATTTTACATCTGAATCACCAACAATTACCCATCTTTATTTATTTATTTTTATTTTTATTAAATGCTGGAGGAAAAAAAAAAATTCCATAAGGAATTTTTTGTGCTTTCAATCCATGCAGGCATGCTGAAAAAAAAATTTCTATGCAAATTAGCACCTTATATAAATAAATGCCAAAACTTTTTATCATAGAAATCCTTTTACTATTAGTAAGAAAACTTGAAGTATTTCCATTTTCAAGTATGGAAGACCAGTTCAACTTGGTCTTGGCTCTCTGATTTTTAGTTTTTTTGTTTGTCCAATTTTTAACTAATTGGAAGAATCGTTCTAGAATGATCTGGATACAGGTCTTACCAAGTTTGAGTGTTTACTAATTATGCTTTCTCCAAGTTGAATTAGTTTTGAATGTCATTTTTTATTTTAATCAATTTTTTTTTTTTTTTTTTTTTCAAAAAGGTGTAACGGATATTTGAGCTTTTTTCTTTCTAGCAAAAACGAGAACAATTGAAATATTCTAATAGTATTTTTGAAATAGGGTGTCAAATTTTTCGGAACCATGTCCAGCATGCCTTTGCACAAAGTAGATATTTAATGTTTGGGAATAGGGCTAAGTTAATTCTGGAGTTGCATGCTATCCTATTAACCTAAGCCCATACAACTAGGCCAATTATTAACTTGAGTATCTGCTGAATTTCTGGTATACTGAATGCTCTCTAGGCTCACTGCAATGCAAATCTGTTTTTCAAAATGCATTGTGTATCCCTATATTTCATTTATGCCATCACGGGTAAACTAATTCAATTTCATAAAACTTGAAGGAAAGTAGGGGATAAATCTAGGTTGTATACTTTTTTTTTCCCCCTTAAATAAGTAAACTATCTAATTGTACATACCCCCACCCTGTTTTTTTTTGTTTTTTTTTTTTTTTTTTTGGACAAAAAGCAAAAATGGCATTTTGCAAGTTGTTATAGAGGTAGCACATACTCTTACTTAGTCTCCTGTTATTCCCACCTTCTTAACCTCAGACAACTCGACTTAACATACCTTGTTACCACTTTGGTGTCCAGGGATACTCAGAAAATTCTTTCATAAATTCATGGTAATTGCTTCTTCACTTTATGCTATTTCAACTTATAGAAGTTTTAAAAAAAAATTTTTTTTTTTCTAGTTGAAAAACTTTGCTTCCAGGTTGGGAGGGGGCTAGCTACAGTTATTCCTCCAAGATTGATATTTACAATTTGTGAATGTGGAAAAAGTGTATAATGTATGGATTCGGGATTGTTTTACCCACTTAACAAGAGTTGATTATATTAATCTGTTCATAGGTCCTAATTTCTTTTCATCATGACATTTTCTTTTTAATGTGAGAATCGGTTTTTCAATGCTCCACTTCCATAAACATATGATGCACTTCCATTCATAATACATGTAACTTTCTTCTTTATTCATTCACTTAATTTTGTGGTGCAATACCTTTGCTTTGACAGAAAAAAAATCGAATGATACCTGCATTGACAAAAACAGATCATTCGTTTTATTCTCCTCATTATTATTCTGTTGATCTTGGTAAACTGCTTCAGTGCTCGAGCTATCAAACCTACTTCAGAAGTAGAAAAGAATGTTTTATTTCTGTATGCTTCTAAATACTGTTGATTGTTCTGTGTTCTTAAAATGTAAATTCTATTATGATGCATTTTTTTTTTTAAATTTTTTTTTTTTTTTTTATACAACCAATTAACATTTTTGTCAAAATAAGCAAATTCTGGGTAAGAAAGAAAAGCAGGTTTAAACTAATAAAGATTTCATTGCCTGTGGCTATGAAAAAAAACTTTGGTGTAAGTGATATATCTGTTGGCAAATCATCAACAAATCTCTTGTATCAACTTCTACTGAAAACCATCTACTTTATTCTTTTTCATAACAGAAAATATCACATTTGCCCTCTCATTGAAACTGTCAATTCGTATTATTTCCTTTATTCTTCTGTTTATTTTGTTCATCATCTTGGGAATACAAATACAAACCAAGTTAGATATAACCATTGACAGCAGTTAGGATCAGGTGTAGAAAAGGTTTTATTAAAGTAATATAAAAACCAACCAAGACGAAAATAATTATGCAGATACTTAATTATACTAATGATTTTCTTATATACGATAAACTCTCTGTTGAACAGACCCTGATATAACAGTTTTCGGATTTAGTGGACAGTTTAACCACACATGTATGTGCGCATTCAGATATTTGTGCATTCAGGTAGAAGTAATCTTTTTTTAATGAGGCTCAGATAATTTTAGATTCATCTATTTTATTTTATTCGATTTTTTATCTTTTTTCTTAAATCTTGATATGTTGATATTTTTGGTCTTTTCAGTCCCTGAACTTTTACAAATCCTCCAGAAGATAAAAATTTTGCCAAATCCCCAGTGTGGCATTTGCTTGCTATGTTGCTTTTAACAACTTACCAATATAACTGAAAGAAAAATGGAGAGTGAGCCAGTCAACTCTTTGCAGATTGCTCGATGAGTAGATATTATAACTCCTGTCAGTAGTTTGGATTTCGGAAGCACATGGATACATTGGCTGTTGGTATATAATAAGATTGTATAGTACTAATATCCTGATTAGGTTATGAATGCCAACATTAAAAACGTTTTTCTAAAATTATGGTTTTGCTTTGGCTCAAAAACTGGAAACTTATTTATATCTGTTGATTGGGTGATGGCAGCCATATTTATTTAATGACAAAAAGTTTCCCCATTTAATGAATTTCGTCTTACTGTTTGAAAATTTGAAGAAAAACCTTTTTTTTTTTTTCTTTTTTTTTTTTTTTCCCCCCAGAATAAATAAATAGTAGTTTTATATTTATTTGGATTATCCATGTATATTTATTCTATCTTTTCCCATGTTCTAGATCTGTACCAGATGTAGTGGGTTAGGAAGACTTGAATCCACAATTCTTAGGATGTGGACTATAAAGTTAGTAGAATACAAGGTATGTTGATGAGATAGATTGTTGGAAAGCTGATGAATTTTTTTTTCGAATGATATATCATTGTTTGGATAGGATGTGTGTATACAAATGTGACAGGATGAGAAAATAAGTGAAAACAAGGAACCTAAAGAATTTGTGAAGGAGTGTATGAACAGGCCTGACAAGGTCAAGTTCTGGATTCTAAGTCCTAATAATTTAGGTCATGGAGGGAGCCAGGCTGCTATTTATGGAACTGGTCAAGAGTTGTGAGGAATAGATGTGGGAGAAAGAAAAATAGATATGAAGACAGTAAGGAACTATAATGTTGATCCTTGTGGATAAGTAGTATCCAACCTATTGAGTTGGAAGTTTGGCTTGGTCTCAAATATAGGTTAAAAGTGAAGGAAGAAGTTGATTCCATTCTGGTGGGAGGCAAAGTTTGAAGTTCTTTTTGGGCAGCAGTCCAGTTTCAACCGCAAAACATGATATCTGTGACAGCTTAGCCTCATTGCAGTCCTTGCATGAACTTCGAAAATGACTTGGTCTGTCCTCTGTTACCCCCAAATTCTCCAGGCATGATATCTGTCACCAGCATGCATACGCCAGGGTATAATGCAACAGACTATCAATCTATTTACTTTTCTCTAGGTGTTTGCTCAAAATTTCACAGGACTCTATTGTTGTGAGCATGAATAGTCCGGATTTATTTTTTTCCTTTTCATTTATATATTAACAAAAAAAAAAACTTGCTCAAAACATGTTCCTGTGCAACAGGACTTCGATTTTCCCAAATCAGAACTGAACTGTTCCTCAATTTTTGAGACCACAGCACACCCTAAAATCCTAGTTTATTTGAGTAACTGTATAAACCATAAACTAGACAAGTACCTAAAATGAAAAAATTTTTTTGAATGGTCTGCCTGTTTAACAAGCTCATGGACCCCAAGCTTTTGAAAGGCCTGCCTATTGAGCCTTGTAAATAATTTTGTGGACCATCAGAGGTCTGTGACCACCCTCCACTCCAAAGGTTGACAAACTATCGACTAAATTTTGGAGGAAGGGTCTTCCGAGGAGTCAAGTCCCCTGGGCCCCCAAATCTCCAGTTAGTGATACAATTCTGTGTCGAAATTTTCTGAATAATCAGTATTTTCAATTCCTCAGTTTTTTAGATGTTACCTCCTAAAAATACCCCCAACATCTTAGTTTATATATCTACATCTGTAGATATCTATCAAAATTGTAGAACCTTCTGTGTCTAGAAATTACATAATGGAAAAGATGTCCCATGCTTATAATTTTCTTTGATGCCAAATGCATATGTGCTCAGAGCACATGAAACAGATGAGCAAAGACAACCGACTGCTAATGTTGCCAGGAATGCAGCTTGCGAAAGACTTCAGACTGACAGTGGATGTAATGCTGACCTTAACCCAAGAGCTGCCAGTCCCTCTGTAAAAAGAAAAAATGAACCCCGACCTCCACAACAATGTCAGGCCAGGCAGAATGCCCAAAAACCAAGACAAGCAGAGGTTATATCTCTGCTATACACATATGAGCTGTGATAGATGTGTGCCTTCTACTATGATCCTATACATGAGTGCTTCTGTAAGATTAGTTTCAATTGCCAACAAGTCAAACATTTGTGACAAGTGTTGTGCCCAGAAATGGAAACCAGAGACCTCTGCTATGTGTTGTTCTAATGGAAAAGTTCATCTTCCTGTTCTCACTCATCCACTAGAGTTCCGAGGACAGCTTTTTGTTGCCACTACTGAGGAATCTAAACACTTTTTGCAGCAAATACAAGTCTGCTTTCCTAATGATTTCATTTGAAACCAACATCATCAGAGAAAGGGCATTCATGCCAACTTTTAAGGTACAAGGATGAATATACCACATGATTGAAGCATGTCAAGAGCCCCCGTTTCTGTACTTGTACTTAAGTGACTTACAATCTCATATTTGAAACAGCATCTCCCCTGACGCAAGTTTTGACTTGATTCTATGGCTTCAAGAGATTGTCTATGCAAAGAACAGCTGTTTCAAATGTGAATTGGAGTCTGCACCAACCTTAGAAGATCAGGAGAATATGCTTGTTGTTTCAATGCTCCTGAATGTAATGAAGTTGCTGTCATGAGTGGAGAGCAACATGGAAATAGACATCATTCTGAAGTGCTGAGATAAGACTATAAAAATTATAAATGAGACGCATAGATCCTATGATGCACCGCAGTATCCTCCCCTTCATGTCGAAAATGATAATCACTTCAGAATATCGCAGGTCAGATCAAATTCATCAGTTTCTCATGCATAGACTTCTACAATAATCACTTCATGGTCCAAGACAATTCCTTTAACCCTTTACTTTGGTAACCACTCTCGTTTGCCAGCTAAAAGTGGACATGTTTGCAAAGATGCAATCTGAGAGATTGTGAGACATCAGGACTCTTCGAAAACAGCTGAGGGCAGACTCTTTAATGCATTTAAGAGCTGCGATAAATAAGAGTATAGATGGAGAACAGTGTGGTCAAATTTGTATTCTTTGTTCAAGTTTCACTTGTAGCCCTTGATGTATGCACAAACACTGAATGCAACAACATGTTTGGCCACCCAGATCTCTCGAGTACTTTCACCTGCAAAAATAAATGGATAGAAATTCAAGAAGAGCTCATTCCAAGCCAAAAATATGTATTTCTGCCCCACTTCTTCCAGGGGGCCATACAGCTCATTTTGCTTTCAAGATTACTTTTGACTTGCGCATAAATGATACACGTCTGTGGAACATTTCAGAATTCGAGAACTGGAAAAGTTCTTGTGCGATACCAGATAATTGTCTGGCATGAATGTACCATAGCACACAAAAAAAGCACTAGAGCACTAGCTTTTTACCAATGTTAAAGTTTTCAAACTGTCTTTGACATGAGGGTCTATCTTTTTGGAGATCAGCTATCTGGTCATTTTGGCAAAGATTTGTTAAAAATTAGAGTGGGAAAGTTTCCTTTTAGATAGTGATGGCAACATTGACCCAGCTCCTAGTAATGCAGTGGTCAAGAAAGCATCCCAAGATGTTACAGTAAACTGGAAGTCGTTGCTGGCACTTTATGTATTCAAGAAGAAATGGTGCTCCCTCCTGCAGAATTCTTAAATTCCCTGTTTCTGTCAGGTATATCACCATACGTACTGGTGCTAAAAGAAGGTTCCCTTTGATGCTGGTGAACCCTCAGATCAGCCATGGTTATGCAGTGATACCATCTGATGGTGAAGAAACTTATGCCGCATGTCATTGAGGCACTGGATGTGAAAAAGGGGTTGTGCAGTCATACCTAGAATGAAACCAACAGATTTACCCTTTGGAGTCGAGAGACTATTTATGTCCCTTCTGGAAGAATAAAAAAAATATTGTGAATCCATGACATTCAGAATTCCTAAGGCTATGCTATGTACGTATCACGTGGGCAGAAAATGACAAGATAGGTGTTACTGACTTCAAAAGTCATTTGGTGTTACCATGGGTCAATTTTGAATTAATATTACTCTTCTCAGCCAAACAAAAGAACTTCAAGAACTAAAAAAAAAACAGAAGCCTGCTTAGATTTTGTTCTGTGCATCAGAATATTTTTCCAGTGACTACTTTTTCATGTTTAAATAGTATAAATAGTGTTGTTTTTTGGTCCCCACCCCATTTGTTCTGTTTTGTAAGCATATATTTATAAAATTTTGTTTTGTTATATTCACAGTTATTTCTCCCTGAAGTAACACCAGATATTATTGATAGTGCCTTATACATGGAAAAGTAAACTGTAGTTAGATTTATTACACTTTAAATTGTAACTAATCAAATTTTTTTTCCTTGATTAACCAAGAAGCTTGATTTTGAGCTTTGATATATAGTTGCCTAACTAGAAATTGAACCCCCAAATTTTTGCTTTTATATTGAATTATGAATATTATAGAGTATCATATTCTGCAACAGTATGTGTCTAGTCTAAAATTGCCCTCGTGTACCTTTTTGAATGGTACAAAATTAACTGTTACTATATAACTAATGATGGAGACTAACCATCTTGATGACTTGAGATTTCAATCAATATATTTTATTTCTCTTTCTAGCTAATTTTATCTGCAAATTCTGTGTATTCTCACATTTGATTGATTTCTTGTGAGGTAAGACCTAAACTAGTGGAAAATTCTGGCCACACTTCTAACACTCACTACAAACAACAATTATAGTATTGGCATCCTGTTCTCCCGTAAATAGTGTTTTTTTTTTTTTTTTGTTTTGTTTTTATTTCTTTTTTCCTCCCTCACCACATCTCCCTATCTTTGCTATTTGAGACATGAAAAAGATTTATACATTAATGATGCTTCTTTTTTGTTTGCAAAATTTGCTGTGGTTATATTTATATTTGACAGTTGGATTTCTTGGCACGCTGAGCAAACAACTGAATGCTACTCCCACTCTGTAAGAAAGACGTGGGATTTGAAGAGGTTAATGTTCAGTATAGGGTAGGTAGGAAGAGAATTGAATGTACTACTGCCAAATGATCATCTAGCTGATAAATACGTACTAGACCACATTGAGCCAGGATTTTAATCATACACTTCTAAGACCTTGTCAATGCCATTGATACAGAAACACAAAATTGGCAGGGTATTTTTCTGTAGATTTGATCTAAATTGAATAGGCACTTGATTAGAAGTATCACTAGCTGTTTTCCTACTAGGACCTTCTATCATAAAGAATGGCTTTCTCAACCTCCTGTTTCCTTTTTAAATGATTACAGATGATTTTATTCTTATTAAAATTATCCCTGAAGTGCATAACAGGAAAACTTGTTTTGTGCCCAAGTTAATAAAAGGAAAAAAAGATGTTTGCTCCAAAAATACTTCAATTTGCATGTGATCTCTGTGTATAAATTTCTGACGAGTTCTAAGTTATGCCAAATAGAAACTTATCCATTCTAATTTGTCACAAAGGAGTTTAAGTTTAAATTACTTATATAATGAATCGCGATTTTCTTCATTCTATCAGTAACACCGAACTCTTCCACTCAAGGGTGTAAATATTACTGATAAAAATGCCTCCTCCTCACCATTTGAAACTATGAAACAATTTCAGTATTTTTCTTTTCTGGAAAAAAGAAAAATCTCATAGAAATCGAAATATATCCATGAATTTTTCCACTGAGATGAACCATTCGATAATATGAAGAAAATGGATTGGACATACAATGTTTAGTACTGATTAGCAAGCAAATCTTGCTGGGCATTGTTTGTGGGTTCCATCCTCTTTGGATCTCTTACTGTTGGTTTGATTTCAAATTGCTATGTTAATAAATCATATGGGGGTAGGGGGAAAACCCTGATCTGGATACGCATTGTATAGCAATAATCAGCTACCTAATCTTGCTGGCCATTGTTAATCCTCATAGTATCTCCCTGTATTGATGGTTTGGTACCAACTTTTGCTAATTTACTCTACTTGATAAGCAGTGTGATTTTTAATGTTTATTTAGTTTCTATGTCCATAACTATCGACTCTACTTAAAGGCAATAATTTGGCTGATAAAAATATCTCCTACCTACCATTTGAAACTATGGACTCTTCCTCTATGGAATTCAGCATTCTATTTTTCTTAGCATTCATCACATAGAAATTTAATTATGATTTCTTTCACCAGATTTACTAGCATTTTATAAAAACTTGAAAGTATCAGCTATAAGTAATTAAAAACCTCCTTTATAAAAAGAATTACTTTATTAGGGAATGTCAAAAGATCTGTTCTGATTTTCTAGACTGAGACCCTTTCCTGTTCTTGTAACATTGCTTACATGACATATATATATATATATATATATATATATATATATATATATATATATATATCCAGGAAAATGTCTATTAATCACTTCTTGTAAACCTCAAACACTGAAAAAAAATTTCCTTGAATATTGCATCTTGTGAAATATGATTTGAATTTTATTATCGTATGTGCAGAAAACAAAGATATACAGTTGTAAGAAATAGTTGAAAATTCTTACATTGAAGTCTTTGTTTACTATTAGGCAAAGTGTGATTTATTTGAGAACTATATTTTTATTATCTTCAGAACAATTTCATGAGTCTAAGATGTTAATGCTGGGAATATTTCGTCATTGTTTTGGTTTAATTACTCTGATTGATGAATTGAAACACTTGCCTGAGTAGTTAAACTTAATTATGTACAGGCTAATGTCTTGAGAATGGATGTTATTCAAGACTAATATATGTATAATATTCATTGTTTTATATGAATATTAAGCATTAAGTGCAGCTATGTTTGTGTAAATCAGAATAATCAAGACAATGTGTTTGAAACCCTAATGCCAATGAAACTCTATTTATGTTAATTTAATATAAAGATCTTTTTTGACTTAACACGACTATATCTTTGACATTTTGGAAAATCAGTTAATGTGAAACCTCCTCTGACAAAAGTTAATGACTGAGCCTGGTTCTAGCTTCATCAGGTATAATGCATGCTTGATTAGTTTATTACTTGTCAAGTCTTTGGTATCTCAAAATTGTAAAAATTGGTGCTATTTAAGTAGTTACCAAGAATAAAATCATTTGATTTATAGAAGTAAAAAAATCTGTTATTTTTTGTGCTGTCTTGTAACTCAGTGAGTAGTGTTTGTGTATATATTAATAAAAGCATCTTCACTTCACTTCACCAAATGTCTCTGTTACCAAAGCTAAAGAAGTCAGAAGTATGGCCTGATTTCCATGCATTTGTCTATAAGTCTGATTCCATTTTCGATCACTGCTACCTACAACAGACCGGTTTAAACATTGTTGCTTGGTTTGTTATTTACGTTTTCTGACATTTATATGTATGTAAAAACTTGAAATTTTGCACATATGCTCCTCTCAATGTGAAGGGAAAGTTTTTGAAAATTCCAAGCCGCAATAGGTTTTTAGTGGGGGATTCAATTTACATTGTAAGCTTATCCTAAATTAATCCCTTAGTTTGTGTCCAGCAGTATTCACATTTGTTTTTTGAGAATACAGAATTTATTTAGTGATCACTGGCCAGCAAAATAATTAATTGATATGCCCCCCCCCCCTTTAAATCATGGTTCAAACCTTACTTATAGCATTTTTAGCATGGTAGCCTAATTCTAACTCCACCACTCTTTAATTTACAAGATAAAAGAAGCATATATAATTGGCAGTGATTCCCAATTTCCCTCTGAATGCTAGTTCTCTCTGAAATCTAAGTTGCTCAAATGGTACATTCTAGATGGTTCAACAACTTTCTTGTTGACTATTTTTACCAGTATTGAATAACCACCACAAACAATATATTTTTTTAATTTGATTTTTTTTTATTTATTGCAATTCATCCTTTAGCAAACTTGTTGAGTATTATTTTTATTTGACCTAATTTTGAGCATTTTTACATGCTATTATTAATATTTGATAGATTTTTCTGTTCTATTTTTCCTGAAATTCGACCTAGCCTTTTATTTCTATTTAAATTTTATTAAATTAGATTAATCAAACCTAAAACTTCTTTTGAATTTTGCTAATATTCATTTGAATGTATATTAATTCAAAAAACATTCAAGTTATGTTATAACTAGTTTTAACTTGAGATAAGTTAGTTTTGTTTACAAACTTCTTGGCCATGAATAAAGAAGTAACCTCAAGCAAATAAACTAGTTAATACTCTCTAAACCAAGAGTTTGAATTTCTGTAATAGTGAAACAGTTCAATGAAATTTGAAGGGTTCATCTAATTAAATTAGAATGTCAATATAATCAATGATAAATTATTTTTATTTAATTTTTTGAAGTAAATTGTTGGCAATTTTTAGTGAATGTTCAATTAACTATTAGATTTTACTCCAAACAAACTGAAATGGAAGGAAAATTTGAATAGAAAAAACTTGTTTGTTTTTATTTTTTGAAATTTGAAAGAAAAAAGATGGCTGACTTTGAATAAGAATTGTAGTTGCTAATGACAGCAACTCATTTCAGTTTCTTGTACTGGTGTAACTTTTCAAACGATTTTTTTTGTGACTGTCTGATCATGTTCAATTTTGGGCAATCATTGTTGAAATGTCAGTAGTGGTCCAAGTAATCACTGGTTGTGGTAATTTGGACTGCATTTGAATTTTTTAAACATCAAAGAAAAGATGCTTCAAGTTACATTGTTGGAAAGAAGGGATTGTCTTGGCTTTTTAGATTACTAAATATTCACATTTCTTATAGAGGGGGGGGGATTACAATGTTACAAATTTTAAAGTGGCCCAAGGAACCCCGTTTTACTGTGAATGAGTTTGTAAACCTACTATAGAGTTTTATTGATTTGCAAACTTATTCAACAATAAAAAGTTGTACCTGTGAACTAAATAGTAATTTTTTTGGAATAGTTTCCATTCCATTGTTTATTCCTACAAACTACATTATCAAATTGAACTACAGAAGTAAAATAATTCAACTCAGAAAAATCAAAATTAGTTTTTTTTTCCTGAATAAATTGTTTTAATTTCATTTGATTTGGTCCTTGTGCATAGCAGTCATTCACAGAGTTGTCGGTGCTAGGTAGTCTTGCACAAAAAGTCACGATTGTAGCCAGATGTATAAATCAAGGTTCCCTTAGAAGTTTTTATCACTTATTAGGGCCTAAGGTGCCATTGGGCTTTCTGCAGGAACTCTCTCTTCTGTATGTTGCATTTATTGAACTTTGTTCCATAAATCTGGAGTCACTTCAGATGGATCCAGGGAATCATTATAGCAAGGGTTTACTGAGTAAGCTTTATGATGGCTCAACTAAAATTAGGGAACACAACTCTACTTTTTGATTTAAAAAAAAAAACATTTTTTATTTATTTTCTAAACTGATTAGATAATAAAATGCAATAATTCCAAGGGTCATAAAAGAGGTAAATAAGTAAAACACTGCCTCCACTGTCTGTATAAATTAAGTTGGAGTGAGTCCATACTGTCTATGAACAGATTTTGTCCAATATTTCTGAGGTCAGTATATAAGAGGCTTTATCGTATTTAAAATTAATTTTTTGTTTTAATAACTTTTGTATATTTATTTGAAGTTTGAACACCTTCATTTAAAGAAAGCATAAGAGTGATGAAACCTTTTTTTTCAAGATCTTTACCAAGAATTGTGATTTGTTTCCAAAAAACAAAAAAATAAAATGTCTGTTGGGGTTATTGATGCTTCTCTGTCCCAGAACCGACTAATAGATTTTTTTTTCATTTCATTTGTTTATTGGATGCTATCAAAAATAGTCTTACAAATCTTTTTCATCATATCAGTAGATTTAAAAATCATCATTGATATTTTATTAAAAGTAACACTGCACAATCATAAAAAAAATAAAATGAGAATCTTCAAAGATATTGAAGTAATCAAAATTACTCAAAATACCTCCATAAACAAGGCTGGCTGCTGCAAGGTCAAACACCACTCCTACTTTTATTCTGACAGCTTTTGTATTATACAAATAAGAAATATAATGAAAATAACTTTTTTTTTTTTGTTTTCTTTTTTGTATCTATGTATTTATTCATAATCAACTTTAACTTGTCAAGTTAACACAGTCGGTAAGACAGCCTCCTGAGTTCAAGTCCGGGTAGAGAGGTGTGGATTTCACATAACAGTTTACACCCCTAATCTTGGTGAGAATTGTTCTTGTTATGGTAGAAAAATGAAGTCAACTCTAGTTTGGGAGTTTGACAAAAATTTGATGTGAGTAGTTTCTTTTTATAGACCTGAAGTCTAATTCATCAAATAAAATTAAAACATTGTGAGAAAGGCAACGTTCTCTTTCATTTTCCACTGTTTTAAAATGGCTAAAATAAGGCATCAGTATGAATCTTGACTCATTTTCTTCTAATTTTTTTCCTCTCAGTTAAGATAAATAGAATTTATTTTTCTAGGAAATTATCTTTTAAACTATCTAAAAATAGGCATGATTTTGAAAAATAAGAAAAAAAACAACCTAAAAGATTGAATTAAGGAGAAAAAAAAATTTTTTTTTTGTTTTTCTCCTAAAAACAAGAGAAATGTTATATACTGGGTCATCTATGTTAAATTTTGAGCCTTGAACGTGTCGTATATTTTGCTTCACTTCCACCACAATCTGATGATGATGTTTGTTTTTGTTTTTTGTTTTTTTTCTCTAATTATCTTGATCTTTTTAGCAGCAGATAGGTGAGGAAAGGAAAAATGCATTCCATATATTGAATACGGAAATATTATCAAATTCATTTCCTTGGCTAATTCTTTCTTTTTGCCTCTTTTCTCCTCTGCCTCCTCTCATATATCAGCTCTTCATAGAAATTCGCTATGTATGTAACTTAGTTTTGTCAAAATGTAATCTGGTGAGGCATCATAACTTTGAAAAAAACATTAATATCTATTACTGTCTTGGTGCCTGACTAGTCTACCCCCCCCCCCCCGACTCTACAGTTTTCTCTACATTTTTGCATGAATTATAAAATTGGATTGGTCTCCAGTGTATATTTGTGTATTTACTGTGAAGTATACTAATAATTTTATGCTTACTGCTACTCAACATCATGAAATGACATGCAGTATTCTTTATGCTGCAAAGATGAAAACTTGGATCTAGCTTTGTAGAAATGGAAAATTTCGTTACAAAACACTCACTTATAATGGGGTAAAATGTTTATACACACCACTTGGAATATGACTATATTAAAAGTACCCACCAAACTTATCTCACTCTTACTCTCCCCTTGTCTTTGAACAATGCAAAGTCTCCACTTGCTTTGCAACTTGAGCAGTTTTTTCTTCAGTACCCAGTGGACTCTAATGGAAAGGCAGGCATAAAAAATCTGTTGATTTAAAATTGATTTACATTGGTACATTTACAACATATAAGATACATAGAAGCCTTTTTTGTAAATAAAGAAGACCAGAGAGGTCAGGGTTTTTCTTTTTCTTCCTCAAGTTTAAGCTTAAACTTGAACTTAATGTCTAATTATGCCTCTGACTGCCATTTTTTTTCCTTTTTAATTTATTCATTTATTCTTCCAAAGCTTGTTAATATGCCATCAACACCATTATTGATATTTCGCTGGTGAAATTAAGATGAAAACAGAAACACAGAATCCATACAGCCTGATTCTTGGTTATTATTAATGAAATTTTTTTCCAAACAATAGCTTTCTTTTATTGATAAACCACAAAATTTGAGGGACTACTGGACACAAATCTTTATTTTAGGTTTAGTTTCATGTAGTTGCAATCTGCATGATTCTCATACATGAATTTTCATTTTATTAATGGCATAATGATTGTGATGAGAAAATTAGCTTTTATACAAGTTCATTTTATTTTTTCCTCAAGTATTACTTTGCAGCCTAGTCGCATTTCCATTCATAACTTGCATCAATATATAAGTAAGTGTATTTTTTGATTGTTGACTAAGAGCATAATCTGCATACTGATGTATAATCTTGATTTTAAGACCAAATTCAGAAATATTTAGTTTCATTTGGTTGAAATCCATGCATGATTAAAAGTAGGGTGAAATTAGGCTAGCAATAATTGATTTCAGTTGCTTCTGATCCAAAAATTTTAATATAATTTATCTTTGAATCTTTTTTTTTTTACCTTGTATTACAATGATAATCTATCCTAATTGACTTAAATAAAATATTTGACACAATATTCATATCCCTATTTCATAGTGTAAAGTGCTGTTATAATTGCAAGCATTTTACCTTTGCTGCTCAATGCTTCAGAACCACTCATCATTGGATTTCAAACATCTTATTCTCATACAGATTGTTGTAAGTGCCTGGAGCAAATTTTCTCTTGGAAAATAGCATTTTATCCCAAGAAGTTCTAATAGTTCTATGCGAAAGATATTCCGCTGGGTAGGTTTTAAACCATATTTCCAATAGGGCTGGTTTTCAGCTAGTTTCTATGTTATGGATGGAAATTCAAAGCTTTGATCAGCAGTGTCTTAAATCTTTAAAATACATTAAAATATTATGTTTCTCATGCCTTCGTGTTTTATATAACTGAAAACATGATTTTGTAACCTCACGTAAGGATACAATTTCAACATTTGTCTTGTGATGATTCTATCCTAAATATTGGATACATCTGGCTTTGAGCAACGCATGCTTTTCAATATTGCCTCTATCCTAAATTACTCTATATCTGATAAGCAGGGCATTTAATAAGATTCTCTAGAGAAAAACATCACAAAAATTTCTTAAACGAATGTGTTTTAGCTTGTACCAGCAGAATTTAAATTATCAAATTTAAATGTGATTTGTTCAACCAGGGTAATACATTCTGTTGTTAGTTCCCTTATTTTGTTTTATCTTTCATATTTATGATTGTATCTTGCAATTTGAAGTGTTGATATTTTTGTTACCATGTTGAATATTGATATTCCAGGGTTATTGCTGTATTCTAAACCCTTCTGTTATCAGAAACCGTGTATAGATCTTTCATTTTTGTGCATCAAATTAACCAGGAGTATAATCAAACCTTTTTTTTTTTTTTTTTTTTTTCTTAATTTATTTTTCAGCAAGCATCCTTCGAATATCCCTGAAGTAGACTTGTGTATCTGTTAAATGTTTCTATTAAATTAAGGGGTAGCAATGTTAGACATTTTGAACATGTCTATAAATAAGTTATTTATACATTTACGAGAATAAAATCCTTCAAAAATAACGGGTAACATTTTTAATGTTTTATAACGAACCAACAAACGTACAGACTTTGGATTTTTAGATATTCAATCCTGTCTTCTTTTTTTTTTCTTTTTTTTTTTTTTTCTTTTTTTAAAATTTGCAGCGATAAGTGGATAAAATGGTTCTGATTCTCAACTACAAACATTATATTCAAGACTGCATTGTACTTGTGTGAATATGGTAATAAATGTTGAATTAATGAAAATAAATGTTTTGATTGTAGCTCATCGTATGCTTTTTCAATCCATCTTTAATTTGCTTATCAAAGGAATCTATGATACCTGGTGACTTTTTCATTTGAAACTTTTAAAAAAAAAATTATGCCGTCTGTCTAGCGACTTTCACTACTGATATCCACTTCTGCCTACCTAATCTAACTGACTGAAAATACCCGATGCTTGAAACACCAATTCATTTCATCTCTGTTGCAGTAAATCTTGTACATGTCATCAGTCTTTAAGATCTACATCATGGTAGCTTCTTTTTAATAACTTTATCAGTTTTGAATAACATGTCAGGCAAAGATATGCATACAAAAAAAAAGTGACAATGGTATTCATATTGTTTGATTCAAAATTACATTTTTTGTATTTAGTTTTTGTACTTTTTTTACTTTGCAATTTTTTTCTATCTTTTCCCTGCAGATACCTTGACAATATAGAAGCCTTAATCAAGAACAGCCGGCATTTACAGCACTTTGCCCTTGGCTGTGTGGAAGAGCTTTTAGAGCATTCCAATGTAATCGTCAATCTGTTAACTCAACACCATGCATCCACACTGCAATCTCTGCATCTGGCCAGTGTCAAAGAAGACTCTGAGAGTTATGGCATCATTGATCTAAATGCAAATGACTTTTGTCACTTTACAGCACTCCACAGTCTGAGTCTTGACTACGACTACCTGACCAATGACCTACTAAACATTTTTCTCGACCCAAAGAAGACCAAACTGGAAGTCCTGGTCATCAACGTCCATGGCATTGATGCTGACCATGAAGTGATCACAAATGAAACTTGGCGCCGGCTACGCAACCATTCGCCCAACCTAGAAGTGACCTTAAATCTGATTCACTCCTTTGAAGGCGTTGCCGTACTCCTTGATATCCTCCAGCCTTCAATGCCTCTTGCCAAGTTTCGGCAGATGTTCTGCTCCAATATTAATATTGCATCCATCAGTTTTATATCGTCGCACTACAATAACACCCTGAAGGAAATACACATCATTGATGGCTTCATTAATGGGGACCCCAACATCTATGAAATTGAAGCTGATGAAGATCCATTTGTGATGCTTGCTTGGCGTTGTCCTAAACTGGAACATTTCACATTAATTGGTATATTACTCTTTCTCTTAATCTGGCTTGCTTTATTTGAAATATTTTCTATACTTTTTTTTTTTTTTTTTTTTTTTTTCCATATCATTTTTTACCCATGATGGAAAAATTCTTGAATCTTTCGAAAATATATTTTACCATCCCAAATATGATTGTTGGTGATATGTGAAAAATGTAATAAAATTCGTATGGTGCATAAAACTTGAATTTTCTCCGCCCCCCCCCCCCCCCCACTTCCACAATGAACAGAAGCCTAATGGTTAAGATAATAAGAATTAAATTTTCCAATCATTATGTACAAGAATAATTTTTTTTTTTTTTCTTTTTTTTTTTGTAGGGGGGGGGTATAGGAATTCTTTGACAATCAATTTCAAGCATGAAGTTAACCTGTATATTATAAATTCATAACTCAAAAGTGTCAACCTGAAATCTTAGAGGTTAAGTGTCCTTTATCTGAAATGCCTAGAGCCAAGATGATTTCAGATTTTTTGATATTTGCATAGATATGAGATACATTACAGGCCACATTACAATATAAGGGGAGCTATCTATCTTTTTCAGGGGAAAAATATTTATAGCTATCCACCGAAAAATATGCTGTTTACATCTCTATGCTGAAGAGGAGAATGTGAATATTACCATGTTTGGTTGTTTGGTGGGAGCAGGAGGAGATGTGTTTGTATCTTTGTAATAGAGGGTGATATTTGGTTTGAAATGAGATGGGTCCGTCGGAGACAGGGTTAGGGGTTGTAGATCTCCTGTCTCTAGGTGTTTGGTTTGTCTTGGATAAGAAAGGCAGTGATGGGCTAGAACGGTCATCCCTCAGGGAAAGGTGAATTTTATTTGTTTCTAAGATGGAGAGGTGGTCCCTAGGAATTAGAGGATAGGTGTTGGTACATGTGGGACTGGGTGAAAGTAGGTGTGTTGTTTTTATTTAGTCTTTTTTGTTGATGGTGGGTAGGACTTGTTTTACTTTTTTCAATGTGTGTGTTAGTACCGTTTTTTGAAATTGATTGTTGGATGTTAGCCGATACTTTTGTATGTTGTGGTGTATCGTGTCTCTATGGATGTGTTTTTACATCAGAGTATTTAGGGGGTTTGCAATCTGAAAGTACCCATACCTTTAAGTTACTGTATTACTTTGGGATATTAGGGTTGCTTCAACATGCTTGCTTGTCAAGTTGTGAATTTTCTTTATGAGATGGGCTTGGTGAAAGTTATGTTTGTGTATGTTCCTGTGTTTGACCAGGGCATTTGTCCTCTCATCCAGTCTGAGGGCTTTCCTCCTTGCTTTGTATATGAAATGTTTTTCGTATTGAAGTGAGACTAGGTATATTTTTTTTTTTTTTTTTTTTTTTTTTTTTAATGTATTCTTCTTCATCAAGGTATTCGGGGCTACATCTGAAGAATTGTTCTAATTTCAATCAAATAGGGTATAAAGTATTATTACTATCACACTTGTGTTTTAGGAGTTCCTATGAAGCCTGTGGAAGTTTTTTCAAATTGTTTTCTTTAAAAAATCATTTTGAAGCCAACGATAGTGTTCATTCTTTTTAGGTATTAATGTGTGAACTTGCTCTCTGCTGTCTTTCATTAAACTTACATGAAGGGGAAAAAATTAGCATTTTATTTAAAAGAAAATTCCAAGGTTGCTACTTGTTTTAGATTTTTATTTAGTGCCTTGTTTCTTTTAAGACTTTTGGTATAAATAACTTGTAATCATGATTCTTGCTTAACTTGCTAGTAATATATTCCTGCTTGTGCTACTTTCAGGATATCAAGCTTGTGATGATGATATGGTGGCTATAGCTAGGTTACGTGGCCAACAGTTAAAGACTTTTGACATTCCTGCCAGCTGCATCTATAGTCTTCACGAGGAAGAGGAAGTTGCATGGCTTAAATTTGGCTCTTTTGATGGCGAATTTTTCCAGAAGGTCAGTTTTCCTTATCTTACATTTTATACTGTTCAAACTCACAAAAGAATACTATAACTAATTATTTGTGCTATTCTAAGAAAGACATTAATTGTAGATGGAAGATATAACACTAAGTTCAATTGGATAATTCATGGTTCAGTCAGCAATAATTTTATGGGAATATTTTTGAGTTTGTTGTCTTACTGCAAAATCAAAATAATAGAAAATAAACTGTACACAATAAACAAACCAAAAGATTTTGGGAATTCTGTATATATGAGCAACTACCCCAGACTTTTGAGAAAAATGTATGAATACATCTGGAACTTGTCATCTTTTAATTTTATAATAATCTTTGTTATCAATAAGAAAGATAGAAAAATTATTCATGTAGACAATATAATTTTATTCTATGGTATGGACTGTTTCTTTTAAATTGGTTTTGAATTGAAAAATAAGAAATGCAAAATAACAAGTATTTGTTTGAAAAGTTTTTTTGTTGCTTTTTTTTATCAATGTAGTGCACGCCTTTTAATAGTTTTTTTTTTTTTTTTTAATTGTCATTAAATTATGAATGTTAATGCTTCTTGGGTCTTTCTAAAAGATTGTTATTCAGAAAAAATGGTGCTATACTTATTGATAAATATAAACATTTACAAATTTGAGTGGTGCTGTCTTTATAAGAGTTTTAAAATTTTTTTTTTTTTTTTCTCCGCTTACGTACAATACATTTTGTTGAGTATATTACATAATTGGAAGTAGGGTCTATTCTCAAATAGGGATAAGGTGAGTTGAATGGTATTTTAGATTGTTAAATTTTTCTTCAAAATCACAATACTGTAGTTTTATAAAATTTATAGTTTTTGTTATATATATATATATATATATTATTTATTTATTTATTTTTTCCATTGTATGCTTTACTGTAATCATTTATTTATTTGTACATTTACAATTTTGGAATAGCGAAGTGTTTGTTTATTAAAAGGTTTATGGTACAAGAATTTACTAAAGCCATTGGATAATTACTAATGCAGAAATGGGAAATTAAAAAAATGTTTACTAAATTTGTACTTCTTTCTCTCTCCTATGTTTTGAAAATATTTTTGTTTTACCAGGTATCTGAAAGCCTTGGCCGTGACTGGCTACCACTGAAGAATAGCCAGCTTCCTGCTGCTGTGTTAGATGCACAGGCAGATGCAGAACCTGCCTACATGCATATTCTTTTGGATGACCAAGCATGGAAAGGCAGGAACCAACGTTAACTATGACAAGAGAAGGAGGAGAAGGAAGAAGACAACAAAGAAGAGATAGAAGCTTAACGTATCTCAGTTATCTCCCCAATGCTATTCTGTGATTTATTCCTTTTCCTCCTCTCAGCTTCAACTCCAGTAGGGAAAACTTCTAAGAGATTCTGTCACTGGAAGAGTAAAAGAATGAAAGAATGAAAGTGAAATTACAAACAACTGAACTAAACAGAACAGAACACATTTTTAGTCCTAGTTCTCTATTGTAACATTTTTGATTACTTGTGGTTTTCAATGTGCTTTGTTGTTGCCCTTGTATGGTGCTGGCTTCTCCAACTGCTTCTAATCGTTGTATATTTCTTTTGTCCATACTGAATCTAGGGCTCTCTCCTGGCTGACCCCCCCCTTTTCATTTCTTTCTGCTTCTTAAAACCAGAAGTAATTTTTGGTCATGTATTTAAATAACCTTATTTTTTAATGGTCAGTTATTAATTTTTTAATTTTATTTATTTATTTGCCCCGAATATCGTTTTCTTTTTTCTTCTTTTAATCCAGGCCCAAAGGCTGGGCTGGATGACGGGTAGATAATGATCATAGACCACAAGTACTCCAGCCATGATGCAATTTTTATGTGTGCACATATCTATATAACTATATATGTTTCCCTGAGTGTAACCAACTCCATTTAAAGCAGAAAACACCAGCCACTTCATTGCTAGTTTTGCTTAACCACATAAAGCAGGAGTTTTTTTTTTTTTTTTTTTTTTTAACCTCTTTGAATACCAGAATACTTAACATGCATGCATTTATTTAGGGTTGGGTTTTTTTTTTTTTTTAGTTTTTTTTTTTTCTTCTCAATTCTTTTAAGATCAAAATTTTTACCTGCACACTGCTTAAAATGGGCTGATCATTTTTATTTTTTTTTATTTTTGCCATTTTTTTCTCTCTGTTAATTTTATCTGCATTTAAAATCTGCCTCTCTCTAATCACTCTGACTTAAATTTTTGTATATAATTTATCATTCTCTTGAAATATTTGGCTGTTCATGGGTTCAGTAGCATGGTTCATTTGATGGTGACTTCTGTCACCAGCCATGTTAAGGAATGTATTTTATGTTTGAGTCAAAGTGCAGCTATATACATCTTCGATAAGTCCTTTGACTTCTCTGCTCAGTACATACCAAATCTGCAATTGTTTCGTGATATATGCATCTACTATTGACGTTTTAATCTATTCAATCATATGCTAAATTATGTAAGCATTTTTATCTTTATCATTTTATTGCTTCAAATAATTTATATTTTCATGTGATTTTTTTTTTTTTTTTTTTTTTTTCCTCTCTCTCTAATGATTAGTAAGATTTATTAGTGATTATTTTCCTATCGATTTGGGTTTCTGAAACTTGTGGCATTATCAGATTCTTTGCCTGATCTGTTAGCCCTTTCTTTGTGTTTCTTGGGAGCCTAGGCTTTTATTTGTGTCATCACTCTACCTCTAGGCTCCTCTCTAGCAACTACCTACCTCAAGATATACGTGGATGTATAATATATTATTACTTGCTAACACATGCATACAATACGCATACACACATAAATGAATATCTCTCTGCTATCAGAAGTGAAATTCCAATGGGTTGCTCTATCAGCAGCTACAAATGTAACACACCAAGTAACTAGTTGCATGTGCAGATATTTTTCAGCCAATGGCTGAACCATCTTACTCCAAAAGGAAGAATATATACTTGTCTGCTTTTGTTTTTTTTTGTTTTATATGAAACTTTTATATATACATATAATATATATATAAACTTGCTTTTATTAACAGCAAACCACTTACTTATGCAGCGAAATTTTAAATCCTTATTTTTGTAATAAAAAGAAAAATGAAATGTGGAAAAAAAAAAAATCAAACTAGCATTTCTGTTCTGTTGCTGACATAGAAAATTTTATTACCTCCAGCATCCTTCCAGATTTTTTTAAATAACTCTTTAGTATTGTTGTTTGACAGAATTGACAGACACCATTGGACCTTGCACCAACTACTTCATAGCAGCTAGTGTTGACTTTTATTTCTTCTTCCAACTTAATTTTAATGGCTGTGATGAGTAAAATCCCCACCACAATCTTTCTACTTCTATGCTTTTTGCTGCTTACTACAGACAGTGGCTATTGAAGGAAAACACAATTAAGTTTTACTTAATATCTGTGTAGGTATGGAAACATAAGGCAATATTTAAAGTTGGCACATATACAACTGTATTTGTTGTTTAAGCTCATGACCACATGTTGAGTCTAGTAGCATTGGTTTAAACCTGTTTTTCTTTACAGTTTGCATTGTGGGTATTCAGATTATCATGTAGGCTTCAAGAATATGTCCCCTTTCTTCTGAATGTCAGAGAGGGAAGATTCAATACATGGAGCTGTTGGCAGGAGGGAATATCTAGCTCTCGCACTAGCCCTCCTCTGTACTCTCACTGTAAGATCCTGGTCATATTTTAGGTGAGGAGACCAAACACATGTTGCAAACTCTAAATGTGGTCTTAAGTAGTAAAATGTCTTTAGTCATGTTTTTGAATGAGTGGCAAAGGTCACCAAGAACTTGGCAGCATTTACTTTGTTCTGTATATGTTTAGAGAAATTGAGCCGGTCATCAATTGTTACACCAATATTCTTCTCTTCTGACACTTTATCTAGGATATGAATTGAGCCATCTGGATGGTGCATGTATTCTTTCTGTAGGTTGTTGTGATTGAGATGCATCATCACTTTGCATTTGTCCGTGTGGAAGCTTGTAAGCGTCTGATGAGTTCAATTCTTTAAGAGGTCTAGATTTGTTTGAAGCATAGCTGGTGAAAATTCAGATATCTACAAACATTTCTACAAATGCATCAATAAGACCATGCATATCATTAAAAAATCATTGTAAACCAGATAGGACTGAGAATTAATCCCTGTGGGATACTGTTACCGTTTTCTTTCTGAGAGTTTATTGTTGGCTCTTGTTGTTTGCAGTTATTTAGGAAAGCAGCTATGTATTTCTATTGCTTTACCAGTTACTCTGAAGCTTTCAACCTGTTTGAGATGCTGGTGAGACACACTGTCAAAGGCCTTCTTATCATCTGAAAATAGGATATCAACTGGGATATTGTGACTAAGTGCTTCAGTCCATTGGTTCAAAGCCTCAATCAAATTTTCCTTTGCTAAAACCATGTTGTTCTTGCAAAATGGAGTTATATACTCTGCTGCCAGATCATCAATTGCTTTGCATACCATGGACGTGAGGCTTATTGGTCTGTAGTTTTCCTTAAAATTTCTGTTTCTTATCTTGTATATGGGTAATTTACTTGTTTCAATTGTTTTGTGATATGGCAAAAGGTTGAATGAAATTTCTGCCAACTCTCAAATAAGTCTAAGATGAAATCCATCACCTCCAGGAAATTTATCTGGTTTAAGACTTTCAAGCCTTTCAAGGACTCATAAGGCATAAGTTATATTGAAAGTTGAGTGGTTCTGTCAGGAGAGGTTTACTGCTCTAAAGATGGCATATTAGCTATGCGTGTTTTATAGTCTGGTCTGGGCATATGTAGATGTGTTGCTTACAGTATGCATCTAGTAAGCTTCTTGGTATTGATGCCTTTCAAAGTACATCTTTCTGATTTCTTTATTTTCCCCATGAATAGCTTCAGTAGTCTTGGCTTGGTATCATCTTGCTTACCTAATCTCAGAACTTTTGACAATATCTGCTTCAACTTCTATTTCTTTTCTGATGATCAGCTTTATTGCTTCTACGTCTTCTACCCCTGAGTTTCTTGAATACCTGAAGCTACAAAATTTGATTTTATTGCATCCATACATGGAATGATTGGCTAATCAATCATCGGACTTTTGTGGGGGCACCCCTCCACAATTTAGATAAGAATTACTTTTTCAAGAGGGACACCAGACCAGCTCTAGCTTACAAGTCCCAAAGTAGTGCTATGGAAGGAATGTTCAGACAGATTCATGCAAGGTTAATTATTCACTTACAAAACTGATCCTGATGTTTTCCTCTTGAACTTATAAAATTAATCCCACTCTTGCATTCATTAAAGAATAAAAAATATTTAGTTATGATAGGCAGGCCTAGAGGTTTTATTGCATCTGTAACAATAGGTGCTGCTGATGTTTACACCAGTAACTTAACTGATTCTTCTATCAATTATCTGTTAACTCTGTTTTTATAATAACTAAATTAATGAATTATTTCTATTCTGTTGAATGATTTTTTTATCTCTCTTGCTCTGGCCAAGTATTTGAATTTCTTTTAGGTATGCAAATTTGAAGACTTTTACTATTCTGTTTTAGTTAGTAATTAAGAGGAAAAAATAACCTTCCAGTTGATTAATGATGGGTTAATATTAAATGCTGTCTGATATTTGATGGTTTGAATCTTATGTGTATGCTCATTTCTTTTAGTTGACAATCTGCAATGGCAAAGAAAAATTATAATTTCAGTTCATCTGGAGCCTTTTCTTATTTTCTTAAAATTTTAATAACCTTTTTATTGTTTGTGCTAAGAAAAGACTATATTACAGAAGGTTGTCTGCCATTAAAAAGCATAAGTGAAAGGCAAAATTAAACTTGAGAAGTGTAAACTTTATTTATATGCTGCCACATATTCTATCATTGTGGTGCCACGTATATCTGTCAGTGGCAGTAACTAGCTTTCACTTGTAATTCTTACAAATTCTTCTTTTTCTCTTTTTTCTTTTTTTTTTCTCTTTTTTTCTTTTTTTTTTTTTCTTCATTTTTCTTATTTACCAACTTCACTTTTACTCTATTTTATTTCCACTAGAGTAGATGTAGTTCTTTTGGTAAATTGAGTCTCTAACCACTCATGTTGTTAATATGGTAGAAGTGAGCCGTCTGAACCTTTGGACAAGTTATTTTATATGTCTGCTACCATCAGTGCATTTGTCTTGTATAATCAAGTAGTATGTATATCTTTTTTCTTTTTTTTTTTCTTTTTTTTTCTTTTTTTTTTTCCTTTTACTTTAAGTCATCTATTTGATTTCTCTATCGAATGTTCTCATTTAATTCTATAGATTTTCTTCCAAATTTTAACTTTTTTCAACTTGATCGAAAATATTTTGATTTCTTTACAAAATTTTCAGATAACATAAATAGTGAACAGGTGATGCTAGAGGCAGATATTATTTTTTTTATTATCTTTGCTTTCTCTTATTTTAAAATCTTGATGTCTGATAAAGATTCATTCTGTGTCATGGACATATCTTAGTAGTGTTGCTTACCAAATAACACTAATTTGCTGGTTGTCTTGTGTGTCTCATTTTTTGCTTATCCTATGAAAAAAAACAAAAACAACCAAGTTCCCATCATTGCTGTTATGTCAAGCTTATATGTGACTACTCTCTCACCACCAAGAAAATCTGCAGATTGAAAAATCAGAATTTAGCTGTGATAACAACTGGAGAGTATATACTTTATTTTTTATTTTCATTTGATTTTAAAAATTTATCATGTATGGGTCTCAGATTTTGAAAATCTATTTTGTGAGAGGCTGTTGATCGGGTGTTACGCTCTAGTACAGTCCAAAATCCATGACTAAACAGCTGTGGACATTTTGAAAATTCTTTTATCGTGTGTGTATGTGTGATTGATTAATATATATATATATATATATATATATATATATATATATATATATATATATATATATATATATATATATATATATATTGTATGATTTTTTTAATGTCTCTATCATTACTGCTCTGTACAAAGGAATTCGACGTAAAGCTCTGATTCTAGATAGCTCACATGGTTTGAAATTATAATGTACCAAGTCTGAAATTTATCAAGATTGGTGTTGCTTTTTACATTTCCAAGATTGGTATGTATCGGTGATATATTGGACAGAACCATCAAACAACCAGGCATAGGATGACCTTCACTTTTGGTTTGAAGGCAAAATTTTGGCTTGCTCAGAACACGCCCAATCAAGTAATATGACAAGAATGTTACTGCTGCCTTTTGAAAAATGATATTTATCTTGATGTTAACTGTTATCAGTATTTTGGATGACTTGTGTGTTCTAACAGTAACAACCTTAATTTTCCAAGTGCCTAATTATCTCCCCTTCAATCTTATTAGAAATCATTTTATTAGTTGCATTTCAATTTCTGTAACATTGCATAAGCACTTTTGTATGTATTTGGTTTAACACAACAATTATTCATCAACCCAGTTAAATTAATCTGTTATTAATAGTGCTAATTGAACGTACCTTTTGGCATAAATTAGTTTTTCAGTAAATTGATGATCAATATAAAGAATGCTAATCAAGATTTATTTATTGCAATATGTTGTATTTGTCAATTTCCTTCTGGTTAGATCTTGTTTATACACTTATCATCTTAGTCTTTTGTTTTTGTTTTTTTTAATTAAAATTTGCTTCTAAGATATTTACTAGTATAAGAATTTAATTGTTCTTGATATTTATAATTCCATTTTTTGTCTAGTATAGTATGCAGAAGGTTTTATCAAGAAAGCAAATTAAACCTGTTATAACCTCTCCCTGTAGATATTATTGAACTATTTTGTCTTTTCTCTGAATTGGTACCAACAAGATTGTTACTGTTCAGCAGACACTCATGATATTGATAATGGGTATTATTTTTAGGAAGTGTCACATAATTGAAAAAAAAACCCAACTTTTTGGTAAATTCCTTTCCTCATTTATGAAGAACCATTGCACCTACTATCTCTTGAATTGACTTGGGACTTTTTTCTTTTTTGAGCAGTGTCTGATATGAGATGTTAAAATAGCTAATTAAAAAAGACAAACTTTTTTCACCTTCATTTTAAAATGTCCATTACTGTGATCCAATTTACTGACTTTTTAGAAGGAGAGAATAGAGAGGAAAAAATGAATGATACAAATGTAACATTCAGTAAATCCCTTTTTTTTTCTTCAATCTTTTTCTTTAAAAAAAAAATGCATGTTAAAAAAAACAAAAGCGTCCATATCTTTTTCTTTGCGTATGTTTTCTCCAAAGACCCAATGATCCTTCAATTGGCAGCATGTATTTGAGTGTTGGTTATTCTTTTTAATAGATGTAGTTATGTGTAAAGATACACATAATCAAAAGTGTGAACTCGTCAAAGAAAAAAATGATTGGTTAAGACATTTTACTTGCTGCTGTTGTTATTGGATGATAAAATGGATTTATTTTTCCTCTCTTTCTCAACTTTGATTTGTATCTAAATGTCAGTCCTGCTGGTGTCTGATAAATTATGAGCACATACACCTCCATCCTGATTGGTGACAGGCTGTTTAAAGTGCGGTCTATCTCAGTAACAGCTCAGGCCTGTACTCTTCACTGATAAAAAGAAATGAATGCCTCAATCTGTTGTAAAATGTTAATAATTCCGGAAGACCTGGAAGGATGAAAAGGTGAAAAGATTTCTTTTTTTTTTTTTTTTTTTTTTTCTTTTTCTTTTTTTTTCTTTTTTTTTTCTTCAATTTTTTTTCTTTTTTTTTTTTTTTTCTAAATGAATAAGCTTGCATTGTTAAGATCAGAAATCTACCGGTATAAAGAAGAGCAAAAACAAACCAAAAGGAAATGTGTAACCATTGTAAATATTGATGGAATTTGAATATATTTTTGTATGAGGATTTGTCAAGATCTGCATCGAGTACTGCCTCCCTAGCCCTGCCACCCAACCCTCCAGTACTCTTTCTCCAGATTTTTGGGGTTGGCAGTCTAGGTGTGAGATGAAATGCTAATAAAACAGACCAAATGTATTACATGCTCCACATGCCTGGAGTGGTCATGTTGTTGTTAATGATGATATTGTATACATATTGATATCTATCTCTCCTTACTTATATTACATACATAACTTGGGGTTTGAATTGTACAAGAAAGAAATAAGTGAAACAACCAAGGAAGTATTTATTGGTAACAACTGTTATATCAATGCTATTCATTCCATGGGGAAAACCTTTTTATTCCCCACTCTGTATACTCCTTTTTCCACTCCCTTTAATAACAACCATCGGTAAAAAGAAATGATGTTGATGATTATGATGTCACTTTGCAGTTCTATTGTATTAATTTATTTTTCACCTTTTTTTTTTTTTTTTTTTTTTTTTTCTTTCAATATTAACAACACTCCTTTTTTATCACCACCACCACCACCACCACTACCATCCGTGAACTGCTCGGTGAAAAATTATCTGTGATAAAAACAAAACACCTACCATTGTTGTAATTTTAATAAGAAACAAACAAAAAAATCAACAAACACTTGGAGTCAGTCCAGCTTCTCTTCGACTCTGGGACCACAGCCCACTGCCACACTGGGTCAAGAAAATTTTTTCTCCATATTTGTTGTCCACTATTTTTTTTTTTTTCTTTTTTTTTTCTTTTGCTTAAAATAATTTATATTTTATTTTCTGATAAAGGAACTTTACAAAGAATGATTCTCCTGACTTGTTCATGGTGAATGTCATAAGTCCCCAGAACACCATGGAAATTCAACAGCATTCCATTCAAACTTATTTTCCTATTTTTGTTTTCATGTGGGGGATTATTTTCAGTTGCTTTGTATTACTAAAGTTGAACTTTGAATTTAAAAAAAATTATATTATGGAAAGTGATCTGTATTTTTTTTGCACTTGCCTCCTTTTTTTTTTTTTTTTTTCTAAATCTTCGTACCAAAGGTCTCCAGCCAACATATTTTTCATATAAATTTATTTTATCTTGGGTGTCACAAGCAAACAATCAAAAGAAAAAAAGAAATTGGACATCCCCCCCCTCCTCCTTGTAAAGAAATATACAAAAGTGCTTTCAAATAAGAGGGTAAAACAGAGCGCAAGATCTGCTCCCTATTGAGGATTGGTCTTCCCACAGTTGCCTACTTGCTCATTACATACCAACCAACCAACCTCTAAAAAATTGTGCCAGCAAGAATCTCTCTTTGCCTCTGTATATGTGTGCCTCATCTCTGATGTGAATTTTTATAAAAGAAATAATCCAGTCTTGTTTCCAGAGGGGGGAAAGAGGGAAAGAAAAATATTCACTCTTCAGAAGTCACATTGTTGCCTACACCTTGCATATCATCATTTTGCTGATAATGGCAGAAGGAATCTATCAATCTTTATTACTCTGCCACGAATAAGTATTTTGTAGTTGGATTGTTGTTCACAATGTCTTCCTGGACTTTTTAATGTCAAGTGTTGACTTCTGTACTGTGAAATTGGAAAGGGAAAAGTGAATAGAAAGTTACCAGGTTCACTATAGAAAAAATCCCTCTAGTGAAAAATATGTACAGGGTGTCTATAAAGTCCCTATCTATTTTTTGTTTAAACATTGTAATAAAATGGATAGACTTTATGGATTCCATATGTGTGTATATTTTATTTATATATATATATGTATAAAGAAAATGTTTTTGAAAGAACTAAAAGTGAACTGCAGCCCTTTCTGTTCCATTCTGTTGAAAAAGACTTTCTTTTTTTAAAATTTTTTTATTTATTTTTGTTCTGTAACCTTTAAAGCTTTAAAAACGGAAGTTGGTGCTGTTTGGTCTGTGTGTGATGAATACACACACTTACTGGAATGATGAATGTGACCATTTGTTTTGTGTGCATCATGCAATGGGAGATTTTGTGTAAACAAGAGTTTTCTTTCCCTCTTTGCTCTGTGTGGAAGGTGGAGTGCTTTGATGGATCTCTCTTGAATTCCTTGGACTTCAGTTGTGAACTACTCTTGTTCATACTCTCCAGGGTTAGCAAGTTGCATCTATACATACCCCCACCAAGTGTCATTGATGCAGAACTATTGGTTAACCAATGATTTTTTCATAAGGTAATTTCATGTTGTGAAATCACCTGTTCATCCGAGCCCAAAAACATATATATATATTTATTTTTTGCCTCCAGAATTAGGAGCAATCAAACAACTAATGTTCTGATTTTTTTTTCCTAGATATTTCTTAGTTGTTGTGGAATTTGGATCTTGTTAATTTTTTTTTTTTGTCTGGTATAATTCTTTTACAAGATTTAGACAAACATTGGCTGGAGACCATGATTTCCTCCCTTTTCCTGTTTTTTCTTTTTTTCTTTCAAGAATTTAAGGTTTTAACAGTGAATTTTTTTTTTTAAATTTTGACAACTGGATGTTCATCAATCAAGTCCAAGTTTGATCAATTCTCTAGTTTTGGTCCCATAAGAACATCAGTTGAATGTAACTATCTTCTGCGAAGATTTTTCAAATTATCAACATCCACCCACTCCGAAATCACGTGTTCTTCTCACACCATTTCCCCTATTCTTATTTGTGTTCAGTTGCTGAATATATTCTAGTCTGTTCTATGAACATCCCACAGAAGAGAAGCTGTTTTGTTGACTGGCATTTGAAATGATGTGATATTAACAAAAGCAAAACTTTTTTAACTGAAAGAATTTACCAAATGCTGCTTTGTACAAATTTGGGGGAAAAGAAAGAAAAAAGGGTGCTAGTCTGGAATCTGACCCTATTAAAATAGTGGATCAAGGCAAGACAAGGTAAATAATCAACTACAGAATTTGAATTACATTTTTATTTCATTTTCTTTTTTCTTTTTTTTTTTTTTTTTTTTCTCCCCACCCCTCTACTTTATCATTTTTTTTCCCCCTTTCATGCTATTTATGACATCTAAAAGCAACCCCTCCCTTTTTATTATTGTTCAAAAAACGGATTTGGAGGAAACTGAAACTGTTTTCTTCTTGCCTTGTCTTGTCCTCTTCCAGCATTTAAACACTTTTTAAAACAATTATTATTTTTATTATAATTATTATTATTACTATTATTATTATTATTATTATCTGCTGCTCTGGTGGCAGCTCTGGTCAGGTGCAAAGCAGATGGCCACCGACTGCATCCAGCCATCTCCACATCATTGTACAGGAGTATGATAGTGAGTGTTGCTGACAATGACTATGAAGACAACTTTAAAGGGGAGGTAAATGTGACCCGCATGTGTGAGAGAAAGAAATGAAAGAAAGTGGAAACATCTTAACTTCTTGCAGCTCATTGATTATTACTAGTTGACATTTATTGTTGAAGGCATTTTTGTAACAACTAATCAACCAACCAACAGAAAAGAGTAAGTCTCCACTCTGATTTGGCAAATGTCAATGCTCAGTTTTTTGTTTTCCTTTTCTTTTTTTTTTCTTCTTCTTTTTTTATTTGTTGTCTGATTGATAGTGTCATCTTGACTCCAAAGTGCAGGAAAATATTAACTTCTGCTCTGTAGCTGTATTTAATACTTTTTTTTTCTCCCCCTCTTTATTCTCCCCCCCTGCCCCCCCTTACCTTAGCTTTTCTACAGAGAGCTCTTGGAAACCCATATTTTGTTAACTATGCATTCCAGACATCTTGCGTCATGCGAACAGATAGAAACTTTAAATCGCTAACCATACTTCTTGCTCCTTCAAACATCCCCTACTTGCTCGTGTAGAGATTAAAAGTTTTCATCGAATGGAATTTATAAAAAAAAAAAAAATTGATTATAACTTTCCAAGATTTATTTGAACATACAGAAGATGAAATACTCATTCGCATTAATTCTTTTTATATGATTATCTATATATTTAAAAGAATTGTTTATAGGTCTTGATTTCAGGAGGTATTGTATATTGCGATTAGCCATTCACTGTTCTCTGCAATGCTAGTTCCTCTCAATTGATAACCAAAATCTGAAATTTGGGTTTCCAGTGCAGAAAAGTTATAGGTCATGAGTTGCTTAACCTTTGACCCCACTCTTTTTTTTTTTTTTTCTTTTTTTTTAACATTGTATCGCTTTGCATGTTGAGTGGGGGGGTGGAAGGAAGATATCTGTTGATACCTTTCTATTTATCCATTATTTCTTGCATCGGCTTTTACTAGCTTATTTTGTTCAATATTATTTATTTTAGAATGTTTTGTCTCTTGTAATACCCAATTTTATTGCTATGTAGTATTTTTTTTGTTTTTTTTGTGTTTTTTTTTTTTTTCTTCTCATTCAAAAGAAATGAACTTTTTTTTTCTATTTTTTTTCTTTTAGTAATTATTTCTCATCTATATTCCATCCTTGAATTCTGTATCGGTAGTAGCAGTGGCTCTTCAGTCTTCTATCTTCTTTGCCCCTCACCATTCTTCTTTTCTTTTTCTTGATGCAATGAACTTAGACTAAAGATGTCCTTACATGACCTCCATGCCTTTCTCATTGAAAAATGCTGTTAACTGACATCACAATCTGCTGTTTGGAGGTTGATTACACCTATAATTTGCTGTGTCTCTTTCCATTGTTTCATTTGGAAATGCTTGCAAAATGTCAGTTCTTATTAGCTTTTCTTGGAGGAGAAACAGGTTTCCAAATGTGATTGCATCTGCTGAATATTATTCTTTATTTGCCATCTCTCTGCCAATTGTGTAGCCTTAAAGACCAGAACTAAGATTCTTACTAAATATTGACAGCATTCAGTGACTGGGTTGAATCTAAATTTAGGAACTCAATGAAAATACTGAATGATTTTGTTATTACTTCCATCCATCAGTATTAAAAGAAAACAAAAAAAAAACATTGGCTAAATGAGGACAAAGAAAGCGTGTATTGCCTTGTCTCTACTTGAAACAAGTCAATTTCCCTCCTACCAATATTCAGCAGATGAACAGCACTTAGGTGCAAAAGATACATACATGCATGAAAACACACACACATTCAAATTGCTTAGGAGGGCTTTTGTTCTTTATTCTTTTCCTCTTCCTTCTCCCATGACCCTCCTCCTCCTCCTCCTCCTCTAACCCTCACTTTATCCTATTTACTCTCACTTTCATCTTAATCTATCCTCTGCCTCTTACTCCTGTCTCCTGCATTTTCGTATGCATATTACTGCAACATGAAAATTATTCCTACCTAAATTCACCTGAAGTCCAGTTTGTCGCACACAAAAGCTTTTCTTCCACAAGTCTATTGCCAATGACATGTATCGTCGTCATTCTCTACCAGAATCTGGCAGTGACATTGTTTCGCTTCTTGTTGTCCGCTCACTTAGCAGCCCCTTTAGTTATTTCACTTGCGATGACTACAGGTCCTTTTTATTGTTGCTGCCTCCACCACGTTTGCTCACTGAGTGCCTCTTTCGGCTGCCACGTGTTCATTTCATTCTACTCCCTCCTCTATGGACTGCTATTGCATTAATCACTAATATAACATTAACAACCAGACTGTATCCAGATCTTTCCTGACTGGATTGTCTTCTAGTGCCTCTCTATAGTAAGGATTAGTAATTGTGGATTTTAGCCTCCCACCTTTCCAATTGACCAATCTGTATCCGTTGATTCAAAGCAGCCCGATTAGCATGCACTAAGTATTGCTATACTCTCCACTTTACAGCTTTACAAGTCTTTTTACATGACACCCTGTATTTTTTCCTTTCTGTTAAATAATATTTATTGCTATAATTGAGGAGTTATACTTTTACTGTAGTGAAAGATAAAGAAATTTCTTCATGTGTTCAATATATCAACATTTTTGGGAACCGTGACAGTAATTAATGAAATGATCAGTGCAAGAAATTTAAGAATTTTCATTTTCTGCTCTATTAGTTTGGTTCTATAAGTTTTTGATGAATATTATAGATTTAGGTGTTACTGCTTAATTTATTGTGATAAAGTGGATATTCTAATTGGAACCCTGTAACTCATTAGCAGATAATATCATGCTATTATAAATGATCTACGATCGTAAGAATAAGAAATTTGCACTTTTACATTCCATGTGTGCAGTCACTAATTTTGGTTTTATTGGGCTCTCTCAAAGCCCTTTCCACTTTACATGGAACTGGCAATATGTTTCTCCTGGTTTCTGGAACAAGGATAATTCCTGTTGGTGAGCTGCTTCAATGATCATTGGGTTTCAGATGATAATCATAAAGAGAATCGAATATAATAAATGCATTAAAATATTCCACTGATATTTAAGATATTTTACAAGTGTTGCTTTAGATATTGAAAGCTGGAGACTCATAAACAAAGTACATATCAATGCTGGTTTTAATACTTATTCAGACTGGCATCACTAAGAGTTGGTAGGCTTTTGTCTAAGCCTTTTTGAGTTAGAGGTGGAGCATAACAACACTTAGTGGGGAAAGAAGCTCAAAGAACATGCTTGTGCGTGTGTGTCACCACACTTTCCATGTAGGATGTCTCCAAATGGAGGCAGTATTGAGTCTATTTATCTATTCATGTCTGTCTATTCTCATACCTTTTCTTTTTGTGTCCCTTTGTATTCCTATCTATCGCTCTCTCTCTCCTCCCCCTCTCTCTCTATTTTTTTTTTTTTTTTTTTTCCCAATTTTTTTTCTCTTCCCCTACCCCCAGACTTGAAACTTCTTGCTACTCCTCATGTTACTTGTCCGTTGGCACTTTAATGATAATTGTCCCTGCCTACTTAGCCACTCTTTATATATATGTGCTTTGATCTATTAAAGAAGGAAATAAAACTCACTTGTTCAATTTATCACGTATGCTACTGCTGCTACTGTTGGTCACGTTTTTGTACTGCTTTTCAGGCTATCATGTTGTTGTTCTGGGCTGTAGTACCAGGAATAAATTGCCGATTATATGTTAACAAAGTTTTTGTTGTTGTTTAATGAACATTTTATGACCTCTGAGGTTTTCATCTCCATTTTGATCTCTTCTCTCTCTTTTTCTTTATATTTTTTTGTATTTTCTTTAGCGATGACTGGTTCAATATTAAAGGCTCTTAAACTTTAGGAAATCTTCCCAAGGTTTCAAAACCACAGATATTTAACTATACAATGTAACATAAAACTTGATAGTGCCGATCATTTTAAAAACAATTTATCAATGATGATTCGACTGTGGTTATGTAACAAATGATGTGTTCATGGATTAATAGCTGATTTTAAGTTTCTATCTCTTGCGAGAACTCTGAATTCATAGTACATCAATTTATTAAACAAATAATTTAGATATTGTATATATGACCGTCTCATTTTCTGAAAACATTCATTTCTAATAATTTTCACTAAAATTCCAAATTTCAAGAATTGTCAGCTTTTATCTAAATTATTCATTTATTTATTTTTCAAGCTCTTTGGAATCAAAGAAATAAAATGCAGAACTGTACGGAAAAACTGTCCATTCAGTATTATATACGTAGAGATAAGGTGCCTTGGCATCACTGTTGTTGCTTTGAAGATTGTGACATTAATTTACATTGGTAGATTCAAAGGAATGAAGTATAAGAACTCGATGTACTCAATTTCACTACACAGGCTTTTATGTTGGCAGGCATCATGTTCAGACCTGGAGCAATTAAATAAAGAGTTCATACCTGCCATCAAGTAATAGAAAATGATTGGTATATAGATACTGGGATATCTAGTAAATGAGTAGATATCCACTGGGTCAAGTCTGGAACAAGGTTCCAATAACAGCAGTCAGAGGATTGTACTACTTAGAAATGGTTTGCCAGACTGCTGATGTCAACTTGCCTGTTGAGTGAATCGGTGGCTAAAAAAAAAAAAATCATGGTTGACCTAAGGGAGATAACTGCAACCTGAACCATTTGAGAGCATTTCTGGTTCGCGTTCATCTCTAATATATGAACTCGCTCATGAAGGTCTTTGTGACAGTCTGAGATCTGGTTACATTTTGCTATAGATCCCCACAGAGATTGAGGTTATGGTGTAATTCTGGACCTGAAAAAATATAGTTGGGTAATATGAATTGTAATGTAACTTGAAATATTGGTTCAATTTCTTTAAATGACCATTCAAAATTTTGGGAACTTTATGCGCTACACGTGTTATATTTTGATATGGCCATTAAATATATTGGCTGAGGTCAAAGTATCAATTTTTGACTGATGCTTAAAAACTAGTAATCCATGAATAAAAATCCTGCACTAGCCCCATTCAACTGGTGTATCTCAACCAAAATCTGTTTATCATTAACTCAAGATTAACTTCTTTTTTTTTCTTTTAGATGGTACAAAACTTTATCAGGTGCTTATTTAAGAAAAAATGGTTTAGCCTAGAGTATAGGCTTGGATGTAGTTGTGGCAATTGCAAATATATGAAGCACCCATGATTTTGTTGTATGTATCGCGTTTCAAAAAACTTGGGTTGTCCCGCCTAAATCTGTATACATCTTGCTCCAGACCCCCCAAAAGATTTTCAATTAACTCCTATTACACGGGGAAAACATCTTATTTTCTCACTTACACTGCCAATACATGCCTAAACAGAGCATTTATACTCATGTATTTGCAGTCAACGATTATAAGGTTAGTTCTTTTTGGAGTTGTAATGTTATGCAAATGCAAAATCGTCTTTGAAATGGATCATTTATTTGAATAAGAAATATAACATAACCAGTGTCTTAACAGATTCAAATGTGTCATGTCGAGTGTCAGAATTTTTGCAGTTTTCCATCTGGCACTTGTAGAGCACATCTTACTGGATCTGCTCAACAAAGACACTTTACACCAGTGTTTTCTCCAATGACACACCACAAACAGACAAGCCTCCTAGGGTTTTCCATAATGATGATGGCAAAAGTTTCCTATTCTCAAGTGTATATCTGTAATCCACTGGATCATGGTCTCTTATTTCAATGTGGGGTTGCCTATCTTGGACATGCAGGATGGATGTGTGGTGGAATCTGCTCAAAGTTCTTGGATTTATTTGGACTTGCTCCTAACACCTACATTTATCAAATATTGTTCTGAATGTTCAAAGGTTTGCAGAACTTAGTGGATCCATTGTGCCAAATCCTTACAGGTGCCTCTTCAACTGTGGACTGCAGGTACCGCATGTAATGTTCTGTACCATTGTGAATCGGTATACACTGCTAGCTGTTACTCTTCATGCTTACCTGGCTGAGTATAATAGACTATTCAGGGTGCTGCAATGAGTGTATGCACACCTGGCTATAGATTAGCTTCTGAAGTAGCGTTTTGTTTTTGTTTGATGGCCAGAATGCTGTCACGTCCTTAGGAAGGAGGGGTTTGTTGCTTCAACCTTGCTCAGAACTATTGGAGTTGAACTGCATCTTTGCAACATTTCATTGTTTTTCATTGATTTTTGTAATTGTAAATGGCAAAGATGTAATCACATTTAATATAGCTTTAATATAGGTTTAACGAGAGGTACTATGTGAACTGCTGTAATGATGTCTATCTAAGAGGCCAAGTTTAGCTTGTTATGGTAGGGATGATCATTGAACTTCAGTTTATCTTCCTGCTCACAAATGAATTGACTTATGCTTGTTCATCAGCCTATCATCGTCAGCATGGGTGAGATCACGTCATGCTCCAGATGCCCTATCAAGCGATTTTGATTGATTTTTCAGGCTAACTTCTCTGATTACTTTCTCTGTTGCTTTTCTGGCGGAGACCATAGTTGTGAAGTTCGTTTTATGAATAGTATCACTCGGCTTCAGAGTTATATTGCTCCTTTCTCTGGAATATCCCATATTTCTTCTGGCCTTCTTCCAAAGCATTCATGACATCATTTCTGATCACTTGTCATCACCTTTGTGACAAAGTTCTGTAGCACTGAGGGGCATTTTGCTTGAAATGGTGACCCTCTCTCTTCAATGTACTTTATCATTTTTTGGATTTGCTATTCTTTTCTGCGGTTGACTTTGATTCATGATGGTGCCATATTTCAGATGTACTTTCATTGATGCCAGTGCAATTTTTTTATGGCCATCATTTCATGGTAGATCACATGCCAGTGAGTGATATACTGCTTCTGCTTAGTATGCCAAATGACACCCTCATTGCACTTTGATGAGAGATTGTCTTCTCAAGCTTCAGATCTTCACTAACTGCTCAGGAACAACCTGGCTCATCTTTAATTTAGGATCACTGTCTGTTGTAGAAGTTTCTAAAGACATATGAATTAATTTCATAGGCAGCATTTCAAACCACAGAAAGCCCACTGTATATCCCAGTGAGTACTTCAGCTCTATTGCCCTTAAACCATGAAAGCGTTCACACACAAGTAACGTTCTATGCTATGAATGTGATAGTAAAGGCCATCAAACATCTAAATCCCACACAAGTCCCGTGTTCTCCTGCGACCAGGCATTGTTTTCCATGAAAATTTCTGTTACAGAAGTTTTTTTGCATGTAAAGAATTTTGTAAAACTGCTTGAAATGTCTTACTGGTAGAGGGTGAACAATAGCCCTTATGCCAGCAGAGGTGACTACATCTGGCTGAGCATATGCCGTATTAAAGTATTTTCATCTGACTTGTTCCTGCTATGCCTGTCAGGCTCACTGCCGCTGCATTGAGCGCTCTGTGTCAGATGGCATATGAAGCCTACATCAAAACCAATTCTAACAATGTCGCATTCAGTGAATGGTTTGAGCATGAAAGCAGTAAGCATCCACAATTCAAATACAAGTTCACTACACTTGAGCTTTAATTCCTTATGCTTTGGTCTGTCTTCTCCATCAGAACTAGTGACTAAGCTGTGTGTCTCTTTGCTCTGGATCACATCAACTATGCTAGGTATGTTGTAAGATTAGAAATTGATTTTCCACTGCTTTACAAGTGTTTCACTGAAGGTCATTTTGTTGTTCATAAATGATCGAATACATTCAGCTCAATTTGCAGAGATCAGGCCTAGGATCAGGTGAATGAAGTTATCAAGGAGTGGGGGAGCTGTGAGCTTTGACAGTTTGCAGACACCTGAACACTCACTGATGTCTGGTCCAGAATTAGTAAGAATATTCAAAGAGTATGAGGCCATGTTCAGTGACGACCTCCAGATCAACTTAGCTTGAATCAGTCGATAGAATTGATGTGGTATGAGATAGATACTTTGAGAAGTGCTTGAAACAAGATGTGTGTAAGCTTTGTGGCCAAGAAGTGGAATCTGTGAAGAGAGGAATCCTTCCAGATATCCACCCCCATTCTATGAACTGGAAAACTTTCTCAGCCTTGATGCAAACTGGGGAGGGCTCTTCAAGTTCCTGGCCTCAAGAATTTAGGGTATAGACACTACAAAATCAATTATTAGTACATTTGACTATGGAATTGTCCTCAAATGATGGAAACACACATAATGGGTTATTGTTCTGTGATTATTCATGCAAATCATTGTTGGAAGAAGGGATATAAGTAAGTCCTAATAAGAACAGTGGACATTGATGTAGTCTCCCTTGTAACTTTCTTTGAAAGATGCTCTCAAATTAGATTGAATTGAGCTTGAGGAAAACTATTTAGCTATGGATTGTGTGTCATTGAAAATATTCAACCAACTTGAGCAGCACTTACACGGCATATTTGATTTGCTGTACAACAGGCTGGATATGTATGGTACCAAAGTCTTATTACACAGCCTGACTCAACATGACAACTACACTGAACCAACCTTCCTGAAACATCAAAGTCCTGTAACAAGCTAATCTAATGTGGCTGCAAAGTCACGTGCATTGGCCACTGCTAAAATGCTCAGTTACAATGCACTGAGCTTTGCCTTTGCCCCTAGAAACTTGCTAATATGTGAGAGAATGGATCGTTCATGTCAAGATGAAAATGCAATGCTATGATAAAATACATGTTGAACTAATGATTTGACCATAAATCATTTGTCTGATCTCTTGTCTCCAAATTGATCATGCATACCTTAGCCCCTTTCGAAGTAAAAAATTCTATCATAACTTTCATGATTCTTCTAACTGCTGAATTATTTTGAACTTTTATCATGGATTCCATTTTCCATGCTATTAATTGCTTGGCTGCTGGCACCTCCACTTTCTTTTCTTTTTTAAAAATTCTCCATTGACGAATAAACAAATGTTTATGATACATATATTACTACAATTTTGGGCGCTTCCACGTTTATGCTGTGTGACAAAGATGTCTAGTTTTGACTATCAATTGACCTGTTAGCAAAAGAAAAAAAAAGTAATCGATAATGAGAGGTCACGTCGTCGATTCTAACACTGAGCTTCTCAAAGATCACAATCTATTAGATGATTCGAAAACGGCCAAATTGACACAGGTCAGTATGGGGACACCAACATCTTCTATGCTCACCCTGGGGTCAAGTTACAACGTCTTGAAAAGTTGCGTGCGAGGGTAAGTGATTTTATTGAATATCACATATGCTGAGAGGCTAGAGAATGCACAGGCGTAAATGAAGTTTCTTGAAACTCGGTAATGATACTAGTTCGTGTAACAATTTCGTTGTCAAAGTTCTGGAGAAATGAGAAGAACTGAGCACTCTTGGGATTAAAAAATATCTTGGAAAGAGACGACAAAAGTGGATGGAATGTTCATAGTGATGGTAGTTACAATGATGACAATAATGTTTTTATACCCTTTATTTTAATAAGTTTATGCTATTATTTACCTCTTTCAACTTCGTTGGCAGAGGTATGTATTCACTCGTGTCTGTTCACTCAATATCGTCAAAAGTTTTCCAAGTTTTCGAATGCCAATGAAATTTCATACAAGGATGAGCCATTAGCCATGGCAGAATTATTTCAAGTTTGGGGTGGATCCAGGAATTCTTTTATCATTCTGTAGGGAACAAACCATGAAAAACAGTTGATCAAAAAAGACTGGCTCTACATTTGAGAGATTACTCAATACTGACACATTTAAAGTTTTCTCCCTTATTTTAATTTGTTCTGCATTCATATAATCACTCGGGCAGATCAAGGATTTTTTTTTCAAATTAGCTCCCTTGCATCGTAGCTATACATGAAGTGATTGTCATTCAGTTTTTAGTGACAATGGGATTGACAGGGATTTGCGGTCTCTGGGTACTTTTTAGTTTTTTCTCTCTCTCTCTCTCTCTTTTGTTATAAAAATTATAATCCTGATATTAGTAGTTGTAATAATAAATGTTGATGCAAATACTTCTTAGTTTTAATCACGGTAGTTATAACAATGATGTTAATAGATAAGAAAAATTGTTGTAATAATTTTTAAAAAAATAACGAATTAGTTATTAGCATTGATCTGATGATCATGATTTGCAAGACCTGGACATTGACTCTTGTAGAGATATAAGAACGGAAAAACTGAATCGTGAAATAATTGAAGTGGTGTAGAATACGACATTATTGAGGTCAGTGAGAATACGAAGAGGAGTGGTTAAAATTTAAAAAGACGTCAACAATTGATTCTACCAGATATTTCGGGTGTGAAGATAACGATTATCTTAATCCCCCACCCACCAAAAAACCCTGCTCAATCTAAAAATATGAAAATTTAAGCGCTGCAATGTAGAGCAGTTGCACAAATATTGAGTTATAACCTTTAATGGTCTTTGGATAACCCCAATTTACCTCCTTATTACTATATCTATCGTCTAATACCTTGGATCAAGAGAAAATTGTTTTTCAGGCGCAAGTGGAAACCCCTCTTCCTCATAAAAATTCAAATACTTTTTTGGGAAGTTCACTTCGGTTATCTTTTTTATGTACGATGGGACGCCTGTTCTAAGGTAAGCTACTACTCAATGTTCAGTACGCGAAAAGTTACTCGTAAAATTGAAGACTCTTGCTTTGCTTATTAATCGGACGAACAAACGAAGTAAAATAGAAATATTTTTTATTAAACTTCTATGTTTATTTCAAATATCGAGTATGGAAAAGTATCGGCTTTAAATATCGATTTTCGAATGTCTGGATAAACTATACTATTTGAGACGGAGTGGGATGGAATTAAATATGGTAGAATTCGATCTGAATCATTTCTTACTCTACCCTGTTTACATTAAATATTACTAATAACTTGGATTTGGATAGAAATAACTATGGTCGTCTTTATCAGATAAACCATGAGCCGTATTCAAGTAAAGTCTAACAGTAGTAATAGCATTGTATCACTTCTACTGGTTACTGATTAAGAGATATAGAAATAGTAAAAGCTGATATGCATTCTCTCTCTAAAATCGTTGCCAAACATAACGAATAAAACAGTGAATGTAGGTTGCATGTGTAGTGGGAAAGATGCAGATAAAAATGCATGCATGCAGAAATAAGATCAATTACAAAAAAATGTATTTATTGAGGTATGCATAACAGGATTATACGATTGTAGTTCGCATAGAGAAAATATTTTGCTTTTAAAACTACTTCGTAAAATAATATTTTTAATAGTTTGTTGTAGATATAAGTGCATGCAATTAAAAGGTGTAGGTAATTTTGTTTATGCACGAATATAATCGAAATGGGTGAAGAAGCGCAAAGTTGTTGGAACAGCCCACATTCCTATATACTACCTGGTATTAGCATAAGGAAGTGGACAAAGATGGTTGTCCGTGAGTTTTTCATAGAGAGATGCAGACTTCATTGTCTTTCGGCTGCTCTGTGTCACAATCTTAACACTAATTCTGAGGTCTCCCCTTTCTAGACTTTGTGTCTCCAATGTATCTTGAAAAAAATGTAAGTATTACGTCTAAGTACACTTATCAGTGAAGATATAGAATTTTAGCATTATAACTTTGTGTGGTCAGGTAAAATGCGTTATAGTTTTAGCTTGATGACCACTATTTTATTCATATATATATATATATATATATATATGCATGCATGCAAAGGTCAAATAAAAGCTTTCAACCCAACTTCTCATCTCGTTTATTCCCAGTCTATTCGTCTCTTTCTACTTAACACTTATGTAATTAAGAAATTGACATATTTGGTCGAACAGAATGAATTATGAATTGCGTTATATTATGTAGAAACTTCTTTGAAATTATCTCCCGTCGTTTCATGGTTAATCTATCACTCAATTTAGACAACAGAAATAGAATAAACAATTAAAATGTAGCGAGTAGACCGAGAATTAACGAGATGAGAATTTAGGTTGAAAGCAGTTATTTGGCCTTTGCATGACGCGCAGCTGTTCAGCTCAATGGTTAGAGCATCGCTACGTCGGAGCAACAATATATACATATATATGCACGCTACTACTTAAACAAAAATAGACTGGCGTGCACTATGATGCTAAGGAGTGCCAGTCAATCTTCTGCTTAATATTACGAACAGTGTGGTTTCACCGACCGTAACAATAGACTTTTCCACTTAAGAGTAACAATTTTGCTGATAAAAATAACCCTCTACCCGCCATTCGAAAAACGATCAACTCTTCCATCGGAACGGATTTAGTAATTTCTTATTCTTCAAAATGATCCTCTGATAAAAATTCATTTTTTCCCCGAACTTTTCCACTGGGATCAACCAGTAAATATAAATATACACGACTGAAGTTATTATTAAGCCCAAGTTTTTCTAGCAGAAGATAAATAAGAATTAAATTAACACCTTTTTATAAATCACATAATATTCACCATGTCCATTCATACGCTAAATACATACAACGGAAAATTTGGGCTACATATTAAATTTTCTTTTCGTATTTGCTGAGTCATATCAGAGCTAATAGGATTTGGGGAAATTATCATCCAGTAATAATAACAAGCCTAAGTGCTAAAGGGTCATACATCATCCTTACTTCTATACTGAAGATGATTACTGCAACTTTTATATTGTATGTACAATAAATAAATTATAAAACTTGATAATTTGGCTCAGTTGGTGAAATATCCGTCTTGTAATCATGGGGTCGTTGATTTTATGGATCAGTTTATTTAAACATGACGGGATAGACAAATAGTGGAAAGTTTCCTCCCCTAAATTTGGTGAAGCTTATTCTTGTCATGGGACGTTGAATAAAATCAGCTCCCTACTTGACCTGGAGTTTGACAATAAGGATTTATTGATATTTACCAAACTTGGTCAAATATATAAAATTGGGTTTATGGAGACTGAGTAGCACCAATCATCTTCGAGGGTAGATCTATAGGGCCGTAGCTTGACTTGTAGTTAAGAGCTGAATTTTAATCTAAAATTTTCACTCTACAATGTTAGATTGATATGGTTGATATTCACCATTGAATCAGGTGCATTCACATGGAAAGAGATAGCGTTGAAAAATATATTTATTGTATAAATAAATGCTTTTTTTTTTCATTGGGCTGCGGATATACCAAAGTTCGGTCGGCCAGCTGGCTTCCTGCCTTGATAATCAGTTTTCTAAATAATCTTTTTCTTAGTCTCGAAGTTTTCCTTTCCAACCAGTGATAGAAGTAAGTTATTTGCTTTTTGATAATGTTTATTTACATAACGAAGTTTATTTCTTTACATATGATTAAAATGAGAGAGAGCATCTCCTACTTAATTCTATGTAGATTAGGGGTTTTAAATTCTTAGTTTTTATTTTCATTGCATTGCTTTCGCAATTTATTCCAAAACAAGTGAAGAAATCGAGTTTCTAGCCATTCGTTATGGAAATAGGGAAAAAAAGTAGAATAATTAACAATGGACGTACTCTTCTTTCATTAAAGAACACAGGTTGAGTCCTCTTAACTAAATTCCCCCTCCCCCCATTAATTTACCGACATAAAACTGAAGATCTATTCTTATATATTAGCACATATCCATTTTGTTAATATTTACTGTATGTATATTTCATATATATATGTACATGTATTTTATGTATTTATATCGGAATCATCAAAATGCAGAAAAAAAAAGAAATTCTTGGTCCAAGGGAGGCAACCCTGCTACAATTATCCTCAGTTATGTGATCTTGGTCCGTAGTCAGACAGTACATTGCCATTGTTATTTTTTATTTTCAAGTAATTTCTTCTCATGTTACCTCATTTTCGCAGAGGCCCATCTTTTTTTTATTCTATAGACAATAGAGAATCAATTTTCGACGAGATTTGAATTTGCATTCCTTAAATCTCGGCGGAAGTATTTCTTCATTCCCGACCTAATCCGTAATGGTCGTTTTAAGGATTCTAGAATGTAAAAATAACCTTGCGCATTGCAGTAAATGGAAAGGAATAGATGAAAGAAAAATCAATATCGATTATATGACCTTTTTAAAAGGAATTTGTTCCCCATTTTTAAAGTTTATCATTCCTTTTGAAAGATGGGTGTATTGTAATTGGTTTCAGAAACCTTACATCCGAAAATACCTCGACTTTATGCTGATGACTATAACGCCGGTTTGAATTTAGCTCAGATTTTCTCTCCAAAAAAAATCGAAATTTTTCTCATGGATACGACCGTAGTTCATATTTTCACCGTTGGTGGCAACATCATTGTAATTTCATCCAATCGGCGCAAGGGTAAGAGTTGCACATCCGGACAGCCTGTGTATATAAATTCAGGTTGCCCAGAAAATGCCCACTTGAAAGAATCCCTGGTGAAAATTCACTTCAAAAGACATACACACACACACACACACAAAAAACCGTAGAGAAAATATCTATATATATATTTTTTTTTTTTTTTACGTTAAGATGAGATTTCAAATAAATTCAGATTGATATTACGGGATCCAAAAGCTCTCTTTGCAAAACCTTTCTTTATATATATTTGGGCAAATATGTTTAAACATTTTGATGCATTGTCACGGAAGGGAAATACATTGTATTTTAAGAACTGTTCCATAAAAAATGCTCCCACGATAATAATAATATATAGTAATATAAGCAATCATTTTTTTTTACTACGTGAAGCGTTTATCCAACAAGCGAAACTGCCTAAGAATAAATTTTCAAAGCTTTGCCAACTTAATATTGGCGACATAAGGACTTGCAGTACATCTGCAACTTCTACTGAGCAATGATAAAAAAAATTATAAACACCCTAGGCTGGACACCTCATCGAATGAAATCGGATATCAAGTGACCTTTACTGAAGACTGTATTACGCGTCATACAGCAATGTCCATTGGATACGTCTTCTGTGAAAAAAATAACAATGATAGTAGCATAATCAATTGTCAGATAACAAAGCAATGATCGCCATTGCTACCTGAGAGCACTTGAATGCGATTCTATAAGCAGGGAGAATACAAAAAAGTAGCAAATAAATATATATAAAAAAAGGAAGGAGATTAATCTGCATCGAGGATTGAGCTTAGACAACTAAACTGGTATTTTGAAAAAATATTCACAACAGAGCAACGAATGTATCATGAATCAAAACTTTGTAGCAGAAGATAAACAGAGAACGTTGAATTAAAAAAGGCTGATGAAAACCATCGTAGGCAGACTTTCGTAGGAACACAGAAGACATCTAAAAAGAGAAACGGCGCCTCTTATCATTGCAGTCCAACAAAAAATGTCCCAAAATGTCCAATCAGAAATTGACACAACCCAGAAAAGCAGCAAATGTCGCCTTTATGGAAAAAAAAAAAGATGGGACGGTAAATGACATGAGCGAATGCAACGAGCTGAATGCCAACAAATATAAAAATACGGACGACAAAGTAGGGACAGCTGGGGAATCGTGCAAACAACTTGGGTTTAACCATGTAAGCAAACGATTTCTGTGCAAAGGAGAGGCCATTTAAGAAAATAAAAATAACAGGGACTTCGAAATCAAGACCAAGCACCCAATCTGAGCAAGAAAAATTGTCATAATAGTTGTAAACAGAGGAAAAGAAAAGCTGTTAGATCGTAGATCTGGCTGTGACAACGGACTACAGAATTAGGATGAAAAAAAATTGAAAAAGAAAATACGCTTATAACTGGGGAAATACGGGTCATGAAGGTTGAAGTCGTGCCTAGAATATTTTGTGCACTTGGAACCAGCCCAAAACATTAGATTTGAGATTAGATGAATTGAAGATTCGAGGCAAAATGCGACTGTCTAGACTACAACAGTGTTGAGATCAAAAAAATACTAGGGAGAGAGTACAGATTTGACAAGATTTGCGGTCACTTAATCTCCAGCGAAAGTAAAAATGTATAAAATATAACAAAAAGGAAGTATCAGAAGAGGAAGAATCGGAAATATTGAAATTTTCGAAACAATGTTATTACTAAAATCCACAAGGATACTGGAGAGAATGTTGGAGTATTGATAACACTTGCTGTCATTTGATCTCCTGTGATAGCTATCAGTCACGATTGATGAAATCAAACATGGCTTCAAAGATTTGAAGATTAAAGATGATTCAGACAACAGTACCGCTGAAGTCGGTTGGGATACTTAGGAGCATGCTAAAGGTTTTGAGAACTTTGCTGTCACTCGTCCCTCATCAACGGTCACCAGATAAATCTGATATGCAGATACAAGTAATAACAATGTATGGACGGGTGAATTTCTTGCTTCTCTGGTTGTATCAAATAACGAAAGATGATAAGGAAATAAGCGCTTATCGAGCTAATATTGTTGCAAACACATGAACAAAATGACTGGCGGTATTAACGACATCCGAGAACCATTATTGATTATTCGAATTGTTACATTAGAGACTCGCTAGTCAAAAAATTAACCATTTTCGATTACGCTCTATCTAATAAAGAAAAACTCCAAACATGCTATTTCATCAGAGAAGTTAAAAAATATGTACATAGAAAGATGTGCAACAGAAACTTCACGTTTACGCCAATTACAGGAGAAGAGGAATTATTGTAGAAGAGTTTGATACAAGGCTTATCAGAAATACCTGTGTAAGTTAAGCCCGGCAAGGACATTATTCAACGATACTGTGTCGTATCAACCTCATAAGCTGGATATACGCCCCCGAAAAGAAATGGCGCCGAAAAATGATTTCGAATAAAAAAATTGTCTGAAATATTTGAATCTATCTAGGTTTAAACTGTTCACTTTGAAAGCACAGTATTTTTTCACATAGTGTACGTAACTTTCTCGATAGAATTATATATATATCCGCCGGTATTAAGGTAAGTAGTCACAAGACAGCTGATGTGTTGTCAGAAATTCAAAAAGTGTTATTGACCCAGTAGGTAAGAGCAAATTGGCTGGAGTAACGAGTTCTAATTTTGGCCGAGGCTGGTCAAGTTCACTTTGTATTATTGTCCCTGGTGAAGGCATGAATCTACTGTCTCGTCACTGGTGTGGCCCAACAGTCAACGGTGGAGGGAGTGGATGAATGAGCCCTCTTCCATGATTACCTTGCCCAGGCAGAAGCAGGAGAAAGCCTTTATTGCTATTGTCAAAATGTAGTAACAGTCGTAGCTGTCATCAGGAAGGTGGAAAATCAAGAAATAAACGGGGTTTGTGACTAACGATAAAAAGTCACTGATGGTGCATTCGTCCCAGGCAAAACCAAGATCATGAATAGCGTCTAATGAGATATTGAATATTTTCAAATTGTTGAATATATTCAAGTCATTTGGTGATCTCGGTAATCGTTCATATTTCTTAAATACATTTCTTAATTGATAGAAGCAAATCAGTTGTCGCTCCAAACTCTCACTGAGCAATGTTCACCTTGAATAGCTTGAACAGCTCACGCATATTTCACCAGATAGATGGATATCTTATTACTATAATAAACAATAAAGTCTCACATAACAACATCCAAGAACCACTGAATTCTTCCAACCGTGCAACAAAAGAAATAATCATGCAATTCTGTTCTAATTTTTTAATACAGTAACCTGGTTGATGGTGAATTATGACTTAAATGTAAGTAACATATTGTTCAACTCAGTCCCCTTCTCTTCATATGTGTGGAGTGAAGTTGCAGAATATCGGACTACTAGTTTTGAGTAAAGGTTTCAATCCTGCCCGGTGGCAATAGACTGAATATCGATTCCATAGCTTCACTGATTTGTCTTAATACGATATTCTGTGAATTTACTATATATATATATATATATATATATATATATATATATATATATTTCACAATCTATACATATCATAATATCTATAATATATATTAAGATATATACTTATATTGTGATATATACATATATAATATGTATATATAGTTATATGTAGTAATAGGTACATCATCTGCATTCTCTGTCTTTCATGATCTGTCCGTCGAGTGTCTAGTAACCACAGCGAATAGCCCCCAAGTTATACATGCAACTTAGCAGTTTGGCACGCACACTGAACCCAATCTCCATAATAATTCCTTGGTTCGCTCAAAGCCATATTGATTCAAAAGCAGTTCAAACACCTCTGCTTCGACTCCTGACTACAAAGCTACCACTTTTAGCCAACTTTTCTCTTCTCTTTACTCGATCGATCGTATTAATGTTATCATTATATGTATTTCATTTTCATTTCTTATTTGTCATTAATGTTCTTCTATTAAATGTACGTCTTATTTGTCGATCAAAATACTTGTATGGGTTCCTTTTTACTTTGTTTTATTCCAGTGTCTATGTTCATAATTGGCTCGCATTCTCTTCATATATCTCTCTTCCTCCCTCTACATCTCTAGTGTCGTCGGAGCAAACATCAAACCACGTGGAAGCAAAATTTACAACTACATCTTCTCACCAAACAGCTATTATCTACTATTTCACACACAATGTACGAAGACAATAATCTTTATCCGTTGAATAGTGCTGTTTTGATATATGCGTGTGCTGATTTAGTACGGTGAAAGTATTGCTGTACAAAGATACGATTTAACTATACTCCAATGATAAATCATCTTTCCAAAACATGAAATTCGGATATTGGAGGTTTTATAGATTATTTGGAGAGAACGTTTTTTTTCCACTTCTTGGGGTCAAAATCCTGGGGAATTCCTTTTTCATTTCTAGGGTTCAAAATCGGGGGTAAGATTTTTTTTTAATGTTAATATCAGGGTCGAACTCAAAGGGAAGTGTTTTTGATTTCAGGCGTTGGCTTTTAGGGGTCAATGTGTAGGGGAAAACTTTATTCTTGCTTCTGGGGGTCCGAATCAAAGGGGAGATTTTTTTTTCTCTTTTAGGAATCAGAATCGAGAGGGATTTTTTGTTTTACTTCTAAGCGGTCAAAATTGAGGGGTAATTCATCTTACATTTGAAGAGGTCGACATTTGAACGGACCTTTTTTTTTTTACTTTTAGAGCTAGGGGGAAAATTTTTTGTTTCACTTTTAGGGGTCAAAATATCAGTTGCATCAACAACAACACCATTTTAGAAGTCTACGAAGCTTATTCAATATCTGAAATACGCATGCTACAAAAGAGACGCTTAAAAAGTAGAAAGATTTGTACCAGACCCAGAAGAAATGTCCAATACCAAATAATTTACGGATTTGTATAAAGATGATGTATTTTATCATATCAATCAAGGATCCTGGAATCATTCAAGCGGAATACCGACAGCATTGTAAACGATGTGACAAATCAGATAGTCCTCATAAAATCTACGCAGAAAGTTTTTTTTCTTTATCAGAGCCATGAATATAAACTTATGAAATGAGAATTCTGTACCAAACACCGGTAATAGAAAATAAAAGTCGTGTATGAAAAAAGGAGAGATATTTCAATGTTGACAAAGTAGCAAATAAGAGGAAAAAATCAGGAGTTGGAATTTGATCTTTTTGATAATTCTGCAAATTTCTTCGTTTATAGTGCACTGAATTCAAGAACGCGAAGACCAGAAAACTGAGATCGGTCACCATAGCATGTGTATGCATGTATATTTGTGTGTATGAGTTTGTGTGTGTGTGTGTGTGCGTGTGTGCGAGCGTGCATGAGTGGATGTATACCGGAAGAGGGTTAAAATTAACACGCCATGTTTTTATTAGACAGTGCTGCAGACTGACAAGTTGTATCTGATTTCGGAGATGGTCTCGTATTTCCAGCAGAAATTGATTTAGCTGACAAGCAGCCAGACGCAGTATTTCTGGTCAATGCATTGTTCATTTCGAAGACAACATTCAATGAACGAAAGTTGAAAAAGCACGGAGACCTCGAATGTGAGAACGACGCTGCTTTTTACACAAGCCACTCCTGCCGATGAAGAAACCCCGGCCAGAAATTTAAGCAAAGTTGCTCCATTATTTGACTTGCTCAAGGTTCTGGGAAAGGACTATTATGAAAAACAACTAAAGTTTAGGTTAAAAAAAAATTCCATTCATTCTTCTCACAAAGATGATCAACACTTCTCACTATAAACATATAAAACGTCTTATTAGGTCTAAACGGGTTTTCTTGTCACGTATCACTTTTTCATTAGAAGGGAGATAACACATAATCCAGAGCAAGTCAAATAATGGAGTTGACTCGTCTAAATTTCTGGCTGTGGTGCTTTCATCAGGCTGGAGTGTCTGGTGCAAGTAAGTAGCTAATACGTGAGAGTGAATGAAACGAAACGCTGGGTGTCGTGGTCCCGTAGCTACTCCAACCATGGAATGGAATGAATATCTCAGAGATAAGTAAATATATAACAGAGCCATGATGATACACGACAAAGATACCTTGAAAAATGTAGTTGCCTAAAACAACCATCATTCAATGTTGAGGAGAAAAAAAAACGATACCGAATTTACAGCTTTATTAATTTACATTCTTATTTATAGTTGCATTTTTTATATGACTGAGTGCATCCATAAATTTAAATATACACTGTATGCAAAAGTTTAATATAGATTATGATACACTTTAATGATAATCTATATGACTACCAGCCATAACAAAATATAAATGAATTGCATACTGATCTTTTTTTTTCACTCAAACAATTTCTGGATATTCCAACAAGGAGATATGGTTGCTCATGATACTTCAGAAATGAAAGTTGTCAATTTCTTCAAACGTATAGATACCTACAACTGATAATGAAATTTTGTCTATATTCGTCAATATTTCAAGAGATGTGGTATTGGCTGTAAACTTCTCAGTACTCGCAGAACAAATAACAAGGAATATTTAATACAAAAGTCAAGTAAACGAGCAGCATATGTTGTAAATATAATCAATATGGTTAATAAGAAATTTATTTATTTATTTTATACAAGAAATATTTATTGCTTAACTTTATCTCCTTCCTTTTCTATGCTCTTCATTCTGTGGTGAATATTAATCACATAGATCGAACAGTGAATATTTCAGATCAAAATTCAGCTAGTAACGATGTCTCAGGCTACGAACTTGTTGATCCACCCTCGTACCTCCATCACATACACACCCACATATGCACACATACGGACATGCACACACAAACACGCACACAATCGCTTTCTTTCTCTTCATTCGTTTTCAGTCCGGCAAAACTCCATTGCAGGAAGGAAATAATGTAAATTCGACGATTTGAATAATTTAAGAATATCACATTTCGGAATCAAAAGCCATCGCCCAGAAATATCTACATATATAATGGACAGTGAGATTTTTTTCTCTCTCTCTGCCCTTCCACTTAAAGGTAACAATTTTGCTGATAATAATTTCTCCTATCCATCGTTTGAAACAATGTACTCTTCCACTTAGATCACTTCAGTAGTTTCTTTTCCAAGAAGAAAAAAAAAGAAATCGTTTCAGGAATTCGTATATATCCGTGAACTTTTTTTCACGGGAATTAACTAGTTTAAAAATTAGAAAGACACAGTTTGAGTGTACGATCTGAGATATTGGTTTCCGTCTTAACAATAAGAATGGATTTTAAACTGAACACAGACTGCTGTTCTTTTCTGTGTCAACGCGTCTCTCGGGAGTGATGACCACAATTTGAGACTGTATCCATTCGCACAATTCGAGGATCATAGTGACATAGTTCCTTATCAACTAAGCATCAGAAAAATAATCCTAGTCGAACTACACGCCCTCTTGCTGTGTAATCTTTGAATAACTGTTTGATTTGGCGATTGTTTTGCTAGGCTTCTTCATCCAGACTTTCACCTCGGCTATATTTTGGGGAAGCTGTCGTCCACGTGTCTCTGGTAGCATCATGATGAGGAAGTTCGCAAATAGACAACCAGCTGAAAAGATCACTCCGGGACCCCAGGCTATATAACGAATCTGAAATAAAGAAGAATATTGAAATAAAGAGAAAGGTAATCATGAATGTTCTTGCAAAGATATAATTTCTACTTGTTATTTATCAAGTTCTGTTCAATTCTGTACAAAGACACATGGCGAGGAGGAGAGAGAGTGGTGCACTAACCTATCAAGAGCTTTTTTGCTTTGATAATCAGCATTTAAAATCTTAACTCCAACCTAGATTCGAACTCAAGCAAATGGTGATGGTTGGAAAGATGTTACTAGGTCAGCCACGCAGCAAGCTAGGATAATGGTTCTTATAAAAATCATTATGTCTTGGTTTATGTATTGAAATGCCGATTTCAAACCAATCAGCTGTTGCCTTCGATTTGGGGGACGTTTTACAAGCTAATTAATAACCACTGCCCACAACAGACTGGTTTAGGTTATTCGTATTCTGACATTTATATGCATGTATGTATGTATGTATGTATGTATGTATGTATCTATCTATCTATCTATCTATCTGGACTTCGCTCAGCCCTTACCGTTCATGGTGGAAACTTGAAAATTTTCTCACACCCATTACTCTCAATGAGATAGGGAAAAGTTTTTTTTAAATTTTTGTTTCTTGAAAACTTTCCTTCGGAATAGATTTTTAGTGTGGGGTTCAATATGCGATGTGACTTAATCCTAAATTGGTCACTAGTTTGTGCCCGCTTGTTTTTCGAAAATTCAGACCTTTTTCAGTGATCACAGTCCAACAAAAGGCGAATGCAGTAACTTATTCATTGATCAACCGTTTTTTGAACTTTTCAATTGATTACCCCTGATGCAGCATAAAATGTTTTGGTGATTCATAAATGGAATACTAATTTTGTTTGTCTCTTCATGTCTTTGTAAATTCCGTCTCGGTGTTTCTATGAGGGCAACGGATTATCACTCATTGTGCAGCATCTGAAGGTTTTCTCTTGTTGAGTTGTTTGTGTTTCAAACAAATTATTGTTCTGAAAAGATCTGAAGACTGTATTGTCATGGTCTGTATTTTTTTCTGCTCTTTAAAAATCAAAATCTTTAAATTAGTCCTTTTACAGTGCTCCCCTGGGGGACCTCACATACTCATCCTAGCGCGCCTTCCAACTTTAAAAACTACCTGCAAAACCCCTTTTCGGGTTCGTCAATAGATGCATCGACGCATCCTCAATCTCGTCCACGATATGAAATCTATTTGGGTAAAGCCAGAAGTTGCAGAGGGCCGAATCTGGAGGGGTGGGTGGGTGATAGGTTTTGGTGATACGGGGTCTTACCCCCCCCAAAAAAAGACTGTGCGAGACGGGAAGGATGGATATGATCGGTCATAGTGGATGATCGCACAGTACACAAGCTCACTCAATCACGTCACACTGTTGACCGAGTAACTCCACGAGTGAGTGTCAGTTCAAGAATTACTCACGATGACTGCATAGGGTGTCATATACGTAGCCTTTGGTCACTTTTTTCTGTGGAGGGATCACCATGTGTCACTTGTGTAGAATTCTTTATGGATTCAATCCTGAGAACGGTACCATTAAAACTTCTACAATAGCACAGATAAATGAATGAAACCTTAACTAAATCATGTGAAATCTATCAAACTATCAATAAAATTCACCCTGGGTAAAGAACACAATAACGAACTTGCTTTCTTACCTCTAGTGACTCCCATAATGTAGAATTAACTGATCTGTATACAGTAAACCAACACACGTATAATAATACTTAATCCCTGAGCCCATCCACTTTTTGTGTAAAGAAACAAACGGTTCGTTACCCACTACATCGGGTGGAATTCATGAAAATGAGACGAACGAAAGATTTCGTTAATTTGATATCCTCTCTTGAAGAAAATCTTGAGCTCAATTGAACCTAGATTTACATTCATACTATGGCGACAGACTTCCTTCCTCATAATCTTTTAGCTTGAAATAAACGATTTCCTATCTTTTAAACTAATTTTCTAGCCCTACCCTGCTTTGGTCCTGACTTCGAGACAAGGTATTGCAATCAGACGTTACATGAATTGTGCATTCAGTATGCAACATTCAATGAAACGGTGTGTGAAAAACAGCAAAGATGAAGACAAAAGTTCGAGAAATATATGGAATCTTATGATTTACCAAAAGCCCGTTAGTCTGTGCGTATGTACTCGCCTTCTGCAAAAACTACTCGACATAAACCAAGAAATTTTCTTTGGTTACGGATATGACACCAGTTGCTTTTTTTTGCAAAATAGTTTATAAAAACTGCCTGAAAGTATGTTTCAGGTGGTTTCGATTCAGGTGAAGGGGGTCAATTTGCAAGATATTCTATCATGCTAAAATGATCTTTTACTTTTCAATACGACATTTTTATTCCCTTTCTTTGAGAAGAAGCTAAGATATTATTATCATACCTCATACCAAGCTTTTTCTTGGTTGTACAAGAATATCTTGAATAGTGCTGTTTTGATTCGCGCGTGTTCTGTAGTAAGTCAAAATATCGCTGTAAAAATTACAATGCTACCATACTTGATTGATGAATCATCTTGAGATTGGAGATAATGTAGATTATAAGGGGATAACTTTCATTTTCTATCATTTTATCGATAAGGAACTTTCTAAGGATAAGGAAATCTACAGGAATTTTCTTTCACTCCTAGGTATCAAAATCTAGGGGATTTTTGTTTTGCACTTTCAGGGGCCATGATCGAAGGTAATTTGTTTTTTCACTTTTAGGGATCAAAATTAAGGGGTATTTTTTTTACTGCAGGGGGTAAATATCCAAGGGGATTTTTTAAATTCAATTTCAGGGGGCAAAATCATGGAGGACTTTTTTCGACTTTTTGTGGCAAAATAGAGTTGAATTTGAATTTTAGTTTTAGGGATCATAATCGATGTGTGATTTCTTTTTACTTTCAGGGGTCAAAATCGAGAGGAAACCTTAATTTTTTCTCTTTCAAGGGTCAGAATCCAGGGAATATCATAACTTTTGGGTGTCAATGGGGAATTTTTTATTCAACCTTTAAGGATCTAAATGTAGGGGATCTTTTTTCACTGCTTTACATGACTCCCTTACCGAACGCCCATTTTGGTTTTTACTATTATCCCTCTTTTAAAATAAGTCCCTTTTTTCTTAACATTACGTCCCTTTTTTAACAATATACCTCTCCATTTGAACCTTTTACCTCAAGTTAAACGATGTGTCCATCATCCTCACGTTCATATCTGTGATTTCTGATTTCAAATAAATTGATATTAGATATTGAATCCAACATTACATCAAATAAATGTTCGATTTTTCTGTACTTATTATTGATTCTAATATTAATATTTCCAATTACTCTCCAATATGAAATAGATAAATACCAAATCCAATATTAGATCTAATATTTACTTCCCAATATTAAGTATTGATTCTAATATCAAATAATGATATTTCTTATTACTTTTATAAATAAATACTAAATATCAGATCCAATATTAAATCCTATAGATATCAAATATTAAACCCTATTCTAATTTTGATATAAACTTTACAATTATAATCATCTTATGAATTTTAAAACCGATCATGAGCCATTTTGATCTTAGTCCAGAAGCTGAGATCACTTTATTAATGTTTTGGGTGCATATCGTTTAATTGGAGGTCTAAGTAGATTAAAGTACGAGAAATCCAATTATGAGAGTCTTATAACTGTCAGCCTGGGCATTCTGTGTGAAAATTGCAATGTGTTATCGAATATATGGGAAAATTAGACAAACAAGATAATGGGGTTACCTGATATTTACTCTCGAACGATGAGTTATGTCTCAGAATGATGCTCACTAATTTGACTAATCAATTTATACATTCACTACACCCTCCCGACATTTAACTATGTCAGTCAAGGTCTGAAGGTTACAAAAATTGAATAAACTGAAAAATGTACATTTGATTTCTAAAATATAAGAAGTAAGATTCCGTTAACTTTACCGAATGTTTTCATTTCCAATTGCCATAGCGTTAAATATTTAAGATCGGCCGACACTGAGTGTCATTGAAAAAGTGTAAGATATGTTGTCTGTTTCACTGAAGCAGAGCCTATTCTTTTTTCATATATAGATATCTAAAATGCCGACTACTTCAAGCGAGGTTAAGTATTTTTTTTCTTACTTCGGTGGTAAGATTAGTGACATTGATTATCCATTTACTCATTATGAGACTAGGAGCAATGTTATCACCAGTACCGGAATAAGAGTTCATGAAGCTTCCAAATTCCACCATTTTATGTGATTCATTACCAAACCAATACCAAGTGGGAGATTGATATCATCGCCAATGTTACAAAAAATTTCACTGCAGTACCGAAGAGTGTATATTGATGAATCAGACTCATCTGGAAACCCACCAACTTACCAGCAACGCCTACTGTTGCGTCATTATCCTCTGGTGTTATCCGGGATGACTACATATTTGGTAATATCATTATTAACTTGTTCAGTTTTTACCTTCATCTTAACTTTCAGTCGCTTTTTTATCACAGTTTACTCGGACCCTATTTCTACGGTTTATGTCTGATTATGCCGTTTAATCGTTGCCGTAGAATTATGATTCGGGTCTGAGTTGTAATAAAAAGCAACTGAAAGTTGGGATAATGGTAAGTACTGGTCAAAATTAATAACGATGTTACAATATTTCATCCGATAATTTGAGAAAATCAATATTGTTGTATATTTTGTCCACATATTAGGACAAGGCTGAAAAGCGCAAAGTGCGAATCTGTTAGCAGATGCGAAACACTTGAATCTCAGAATAGCATCCTACAAGCTGCTAGAGAATTGACTGACCAATCATCATTTGCAAAACAGTTGAACGTTGGCTTCATTGCTAAAGGAGTCGAATACCACAAGAGCTGTTCTGACGTTTCCAAACTAACTGAAGCTCATACAAATGTCTTTTCTGTAATCAAAAACTGTTTAAAAAATATAACAATGGGAAGAGTGTAATACTATTAATTAAATTACGTGAAAATGAGTTGACATTTTCAGGGAAAACAGAATCACAGTCTCTAGAACAAAGATTTCGGATATGTACAAAAGTGGACTCCTTCTTCATAAGCTAAATAATAAATTAGGTATATGTTATGCCTTTGTTTACTTCGTTGTATGTTTGATAGTGCTGCTTAAAATGCGTTTGGCTTTTGATCGTATTAAAAGCGATAGAAAATGAAGAGTTTACAAAGACATTATTATCATTAATTTTGACTACGTTTTTACTTCCATTCTAATTTTCAGTTGCTTTTTATCACAACTTTTAATAAAAACTACTCAAAATTAATAATAATGCTTCTGTTCTTCATCGAAAAATAAAATTTGAAAATAAGACACGTGTATTTGGGTTGATGATCGCAGATCAAAGTGGCTGGCCTTAGCGATCGAAAACGAGACTTCAAAGACGGAGCTTATAGGAAACGAAGCTTCGTTTAAGCTTCCGGTACGCTACGATCAGATGAGTTGTTTTCCCTTTATTTACTTTTAAAACAAACGAAAAGAATAAGGTTCTTCACCGTATTGTATAAAGGCTTAATTTCAAATTATTCGTATACTGACAGAAAAATGGTCTAATAAAATCTGTTTCAGAAGATGCCATCTATGCAGTTACTAGAGAACAAATCGAACCTTCAAATCAATGTATTTTGGGTATGTCAATCAAGAATATGGTTGGATGTACGAATTGGATAACCATTCTGAATAAGTTTGCAATAAGCTACCACTATATAGAGGAATGTGAAACAGACCTAGCCATAATGATAACAGGTAAGATACTGACTGTAATCGATGGAATCGTGCCCAAGTGTGGATTTGCTACTGTTCTGATAATTATAATGAAAACACAGAGAATATCTGAAGCATTCTCCATGATAGAGTAAACATAACGTACCAACATATTGAGAGTGGACTCGGAGAAGATAGAAGAGAAATCATGCCATGAGCTGAAGTGGAACCGAGACCGACAGAATACAAAATTGAGAGACGAACCAGATAAGTTCCGAAAGTATTGGCTCTGCAACGCCCATAATGAAGAGGTCTGGTGAATCCTCGGGAAGGTCTGTGTCCAACGACGGACGATAAAAAACTAATTGATGATGAATGTGACATACAACCATACAGAAAAAAGGCAAACGTTTCAACTTTTCAGTATAACATCATTATGCCTGTAGCCCCATCAAACCTTGAGTAAGTACAGAACAGAGATCTAATATGGGTGCAATGATAACAGTGAAGGCACGATGGAGTAGCTTAATAACCGTAGATCTCCTACCTGTCCAAAAGGTTTTTCTATTCGCAGAATATTTGCCTTCCACCAACACGTTTAGATGTTGTTGCTGAGAGCATGAGGGTTTCTCTGCGTGTAGCTTCAGAGTGTAATGAGAAGTATGCAATTGTTATGTACGACTTAGATTCCAGATTTGCAGATCCATACATTAGAAACATTAGATAGTGTATTCATTATGTTTGGTTTGTTTTATATGACAATGGCCTATTTCAGTTCTGTTGATACATATATAGTTGGTACTAGTGTCGACATTATTTTATATTTTGATGGTAACGTTTTAGCTTTTAGTCCTCTTACTTGCTTTTTCCTCGGAGAACATTTCGACTGGTCTAAAACGATTCACCCTCAACTATTAAATGCATTACAACCTCTACATTTTCAGGGTTTCTTTGGTGAGAATAAACGTTTACCCGAGTCTACAAGAATAAGATCAGTCGACCTTTTCGGGTACCCATCTCCTTCCAAGATACAGGAAGTAAAAAAATGATGCGCAATTTGACGAGCCCCTAGCTAATATGTTGCCTCTATTGCTGAAACTAGAAAGGTTAAACATGGTCCAGCAACTTCTTACTGGATGGCATACATTGATATGATACATGGATACGTTCTTCTCAGTAAGGTTTGTAAAACCAATGATCTTGATTTCATGATTTCTCCAATGATCTTCCCAGTAAATAAACCAAGTTATACACGTCGCAGTGTGGAATACCTTCGAAACCTATTGTAAATTAATAATACTAACCGCAGTATCCGTCAAATCCTGTCTCAAGGCGCGCAGTTGGTACTTGAGACAAACAACAATTTCACCAGTTGATATGGCGGTAGAAAAAACAATAAATGCTGACGCAGCTTCCAGGCTCACAGACATGAGAGCATCCAAGCAATCTATTCTAGATGGACGGTCAAAGGATCAGGAATTAGTTTAATAGTTGGTGCGTTGCTTACAAAGGCATAAATACAAGACACTGAAAATGTCCGTAAAGTTATAGAATAAAGTAGAATCGAGAGAGATAATGCTTATATGAAGCAAAGTGTACAAAGAATTCACGAGATCCATTTGCTATTGAGGATATTAATATAGCCACTTGCATTGTAGCTGTTGATGAAGTTAAAAATGAGTTACTCAGCTTAAGAGCAACAGGAGAGTCATCATATGAGAAATTGAAAGAGGCTTGCTTACAGGACGCTTCAAACTTTGAAAAAGTCAATAATTCTGCCAGTGAAATAGTGAGACTAAAGGTCCGCACATACGTTTTAAAAATATTGAAAATAAAAGATACAAGGGACCTGTTTTAGAAGCTTGTTTACCTGACTTACATATTCACTTACATCCGTTCCCTGTGTATAGGCCATCTTGATGAGACTAAACACTCGACAAAGAAATCTAAGTTGGTAATAGAACTGATACCGAAAGTCAGCTCAAATCCTCAGGTTTCATACGATACATATATAGTTGTGATGATCCGAGCTTTAAATGTCTCTGACTTTCTACATATCTTGGAATTGAATAGAAGATCTGCATTGCACCAAGAGTGGACTTCGTTTGTGACGCATGCATTATACTTTCGATTAAAGGAGAACAGTACAAACTAGAAAGATCTGAGTTTGTTATTGCTATAACTGGATCTTGATAAAAGAGAACAAGAGAATTGAAATCAGCACTACTATCTGGCAGACATAAATCAGAATTACTTGTTTTTCTCCCCTTAGAATCGGGTAATGACAGGTATAAGAATCTCTTAAAAGGAATTGATATGTATAGAAGAAATCAGGAATCGATGGAAAATGAACACGTTGAAACAGACATAAGAGTTGTAATTCATATGATGTTTATGACTGTAACAGAAAAGCAGTAGTTGTTAGATGCAATGACACAGATGTGATATATATTCTCTGTTACCATATGAAGAGTTTGTCGTTCCATTAATATTTGGATATTGGTCTGAACAGTGATAATATAAGGAAGAGCATTGATATAACACGGATGTGCAAATGGATTAAGCTTAACATAGAGATACAATCTGCTATACATGCATTCTCTGGTTGTGTTAACACCTGTCTCTTTGTGAGACAAGGAAGATTTAAGATCTAGAAAAAGATAGAACAGTCATATGATTTTGCTAAGCAAAGACTACTGAAGGGAATAGAAATGTTCTGACATGATTTATTGAAGGGAATAGGAAAGATCAGACATAAGAAGCGCATTGCCATGTAAGGTCAGATGGGTATGACGGCCTGTTCTTTTGCAATTATGTGGCCAGGACCAGGAAGAATGAAAACCTCAAAGGTCCTCCAGCTGACGCTTCTTGTGATGTAACCAAATGTGGATGGCATTTAGAAAATGGATCTTATAAGATTATTTGGTTTGTAGGTGATCAGATGCCCAAAGAAATCTTGGATCATAGTGAGAAGGCTTTGGTTTGTCCACATGACGAAGATTCAGATTTAGATGATAGCTTTGATTAACATGAGAACAGTGACAGTGACATAGAATGAAGTTGCACATTCATTTGAGCAGAACCCTAACATCGAATATCCTAACTTTGTCATTATGAAGTATTCCCTAATTAAGAAATTCTCTGAAACAATTACTGTACTTTTAAAAATGAAAGTGTCGAGCTCCTATGTGTCTGATGGAAAATGTCGTAAGCCTAAAATGAATATTATTTCAGTTTATATAATTTCCGTGACCTTTTTGCCTGACCTTATAAAATGCAGTAAAGGTAAATTAATCAGTCAAATTAATTAACATAACTCCATGGTATAAGTTATTGTTCAAGAATAAATATTAGGTGAAATTTGATCGTTTGTATCCTTCCTACCCAACTATTTCATTTATCTAATATTCATATTTATTCGATGAAACGTTTCAGTTTTTGCAAAGAGTGTATAGGCTGACAGTCGTGATATCTAGAAGTCTCGATCGTCTCGTACTTTTACCTGCTTAAACCACCAATCAAATAATGTACACCTCGAAGTATGAATAGAACAGTTACTGGACTATCTGATTCGATTTCGAAATTTTCCCTTCTTTTGGAGAGAATAAGATATTGAAACTAGTTTTCGTGCTGGAAGCTTGCCACTCTTTTGCCTCGGCGCAAAATGAGTCAAATTGAATGATAAACGAGAAGTCAATGAAAACGAGTTTGGAGCTTTTAGTGTCAAGCTGTTTGTTGACTTATATCAATTAATTACTTACCAGAAACGTGGTGAAAGGCGATAAAGCACTCCCAATACGAGCAGTAGAGGACGCCATACCAAGAGCAGCACTCCTGAGAAAAAAAATTGTAAATCTCTAAATATTTCTTCTTCATTCATTGGACATGTAGAACACAAATATTGGTAAAATTATAACTGAATGCAACCAGACGTATATATTAATTGCCCTTGCTGTGAGTGATTTAATCTAATTAGTATATTTAACGCCACTTTACTGTTAGGGACTCAGAACCCGACCATTGATCGGTGTGCCGTCCTGAGTCCAGGTGGTTCTCCACTGGCCTAGTCTTGTCCTCAGGCAAGACAGACAAAATACGCTGATGCTTGTTCCTGTGGATCCGTCTCCCAAGAGGCCCCACCATTGCACAAAAAAGGAAGGATCAGAGGGCACAACCTGACGTCTATGACGATATGATGATAGGAGCTAGCAGTTTTTATTTTCACCACCCATGTATAAATACGCATGGGATCCTGGGTCTCGACCACGTGTTATTTCTTGCTCTCATCAGGAGACAATTGAATACTCTCAGAACGAGACAACCAATATTCTTGCTGATGACTGTGGTTAATATAGAAACAATATTCTGGTTACTGTAGTTCTAAAATCAAGACAACTGAAACATCAAATCTACAATACAACATTGATAGTTAATTAGATATTTTCTATTTCGGAGCAAATTACTGCCTTAGTAATTTTTAGCTGGCTATAGTTTAAATGGCTTTAAGAATAAACGATTACGATGTAACTTCAATAGTTACTCTTACCTGTATGTGGTTGGGATTAGTTCGGGTAAATATGCCCACAGGCCATTAAACGAACCAGAAATCCCAAACATTCCTATCATTGCAGCTGCGGTGGAAATAATGAAGAATTTGCTGTTTTTGTCTGCAATGAAAACACATATACATTAGTATGTCTATAACCAATACTTAAACCCTCTATCCAAAAGCTTCGTAATTACAAGATTAATCCCTTTCAGAAGAGATTTTTTTATAATTCTTGAATTCAAGTATACTATTGAACGAACTCTCCAACTTTGTTGTGAAATGAGAGATAACGTAGAAAATGTTAATTGAAGAATAAACAGATACATGATACTCTTTCCAGCCTAAACAAGATAAGTGCAGAGGAACGTGACCGATACTTGCCTTCTGGTAAATCTTACAATCAAAGAGAACTAGTTCATAAGAATCGAGTGCACAGTCGTCACAGAGAAGCGTACCGAAAAAAAATTTATTAATCTTTATATTTTTTCTACCGGCTTGCAGTTGAAAAATAAGAAAAATATATAAAATAGAGGGATAGAAAGTTTGCTACTCCACCCTCGTTGGCCTGCACCGTAGGGGTGCCAATAAAAATCCATCTTTACCTGGCGATAAGAAACATTCAAAACCCTGAATTAAAATTCTGGTCACAGAATATGCCATAGATTTGAAATTCAAGAAAAATGTTTATCCGTCTACATCCTTGATGTTGTCATTTCTCCATTAGATGTTTGTTTCTCTTTCTTTGGGGAGCAAAAAGAAACCTTTTTCAAGTAAACGTCGTCCCCAAAACTTGTGCTCCTTTGGAATAGGCCCAATTCCATCGCTGCTTAAGTATATCTTCGAAAACACTCTGAAGTTGGGACACCACATAAAAACATCGTTGTTGTCATTGGCCAGTGTTTCTTGGCCAGATGTTGCTCTCTCTGAATCTATGGCTTTGACCTCTTTCCGTGTTTGAGCAATCTACCTTGATTTTGGTGTCCCAGCTGGTCTTGTAATGGGATGGTCGTATTCGGCTAAGGCTTCCCTGGCAAATGTTGATGATTGTAATCTTAGCAGTTGAGAACGTTCAGCTTGATTGTGCATGTATGCACTTGACAATTAGAACGTTAAAACCCAGTGGTCCATCACGATCCACTCCTTAAAAAACATCTTTAGTAATCTTGATAATCCACAACTTGAGTAAAAATACTTCTTGTTGATTGCTTTGATTAGATCCGTTAAAAAGCCGTTGCTTTTGGGGGGATTCGGGAAAATAGGAGAAAAAATCTAATTATGGTGGATAACAATGAATTGATGCTATTTGTTTTTAATTCTAGTAGATGTGTATCGTTGATAGTACCAAATATAAGTGAAAATGGTACCAAATACAATATCAAATGTAATGTAGTTCATTGATGACAGTTAATATAGGACGATGATGCGTGCGTATCAAGAATTATGTGTTGTTGGCTTAGGACGCCAATTTAAGTCATGTCACTTTGTACACAGGGCCAAGACAAAAAAAAGATATGTTTCATCATCATCAACATCATCATCATCATCCTTTTATCGTATTGCCAAACCTATGTATCATGGGTGTCGCGGAGCCAATACTTTCTAAACTAATCTAATTCGTCTCTCCATCTTGTATTTTCGGTCTCGGTTTCGCATGTGATCTCTGAGAATCCATGTTGTGAGACTTGATGTCCATCAGTGGTCTGTCATTCTTCCAACATGACCAGCTCATTACCATTTTGTTTTATCTATGATGTTTCGGACTCCTGTTTTTCCCTCTTCACGACCTTCAACCAATGTTAGATGAACTGAATAAAGAGTACAAGAAAGTTTGTCTTCACATGAATTTGTCATGTACAACAAACATGTCAGAAATTGACACACAACGATCAAAATCGAGAATGCAAAACTCAAGAAAATAGACCACTTAATCTATCTAGGACAACAAATTTCTATGAAATTCTCAAAACCGAAAGAAATCAAGCGAAGAATCACTCTATGATGGCAAGCCTTCGGCAGAGCAATCTTAACTTTCGAGAACAAGAAAATCTTATTAGTCCTAAAGAGTAAACAACCAATGCATCCTCCCGATTGTCATTTATGGAGCTGGAACATGAAACCTAATCAAGAGACTGACCTACTAACTGAGAACCATTCAACGCTCACATGAAAGAAAAATAGGTTCAAAACATGACAAAAAAAAAATTCAAGTTTCCATTTTCATAGAAAGAGTCTCTTACTACTGTGTGTCAGATAATCAGTATTCAGTTGTAAGTCTTTCAGGTAGAGAGCTTGTCAAAATAGTAGCTGGATTTTAATCGAAGTTCTATTTTTTCAGCTAATCGATTCAGTCAGAAGAAACTCCAGAATCTTATTTTATCAGAGGTCCTGATATATATCATTGTGATAGGTTATTAATTACGCTGATCAGGCTAAATATTTGATTTTTTTAGCCTAATCAATGATCTATATAATAATTTTGACCCACACACTATATATATATATATATATATATATATATATATATATATATATATATATATATATATATATATATATATAGTAAATAGCAGGATGTAGATCTGCTACACAAACTAACTCATGTTTCTGCCCGCTTCGGGCCTCATCAGGCGAATTATTATTATTATATTGTTATATTATGTTATACTGCTAGCCTGATTTGTACCACATATACTCTGTGTGTGTGTGTGTGTGTATATATATATATATATATATATATATATATATATATATATAGTTATTGTTTGCGTCAGTGAGGGGTTGTTTTTCATACTTAGTAACATTACATGATGGAGGGAGGATGCAACATGTCACAGAATCACGTGACTATATTCATCCCTCCGAGTGCTGATCTAGCTAAAATTCAATCAGTCTTTCTATAACCTATTTCCACCTTTCCACAGAATGGTATTGCAATGAATTGAGAACTTTTTGAGATATCGTGTGGACAGTCATTAATATATACATGCATGGAAAAAAAAAAAAACAGAAAATATCTCTAGATAAAAAAAATGAAAAAATTCTTGCGTCCTCTCCTAATCCCCCCCCCCCTTAAAAAAACCTCCTTTGAAATCAATTCAGTGTTTTCGGAGATATCGTGTGGATAGACAGACGCACAGTTGCGACCAAATACATCTCCAACTTCTTTAACAGGTAATTGAATAAAAGAGTTGAGAGAATAATTACTTACCCACCAACATATTGACTGCCGTAGAAGTAAGAAGAGAGCATGTTGCAATTGTAAGGAACATGACTAAGGTTTTCTTCCGACCGATCCTGTGAAATGAAAAAAAAAAAAAAGATTCAAAAGGTTCAGCAAATAACACAAGAAGAGCATTAAAGGAATCATTTGAATTTCCAAAATACTGTCAAATACCATTCATTTATCAATAGAATATTTCCACCTTTCATTTTTCTTATTTATGCTGTATCTGTATATCAGGCGTCTACCGCAAGGCGATGTTTTTTTTAGCTTTTCTCACGGGACGATTCACTTGTGAAGTGGATTTGATCCCCACGGGGATGCTCACAAACCTGGCTGCGACTTATAATGGTAAGGGCATATATATATATATATATATATATATATATATATATATATATATATATATATATATATATATATATATATATATATATTCAATACTCTACTTTAACTAAATGTTTATGTATCAAGCACTTTTATGAAATAAATCACACATCATATATTTATTGGATTATAGATTTGTACTTATATATATATATATATATATATATATATATATATATATATATATATATATATATATATATATATATATATATATATATATTGGAAGGGGCACTAGTATTTCTTTCGCCTCTTGTTGCTTCTTTTAACACAACTCTCAGATTGTTTTAACATTAACGACTTTTCAAAGTTAATTCGAAGCTTATTCTTCATTTTTGATGCACACCACTTACCTGGCACTTACTCAATATCCGTTTTATAGCTAAAATGTTTGACAATTTAAAGAATCCTTGATTCATGATTTTACTGGATTAAAATTTAAACATCTCAAAACAATTTAAAACCACCCTAACGAAATTTTCAACTGCTTCCTATTCTACTGAACTTTTATACGTCGTCTAATAATTGTAAGTTGTCAAAGAGCCAATGTAGAGCTTACGAAAAACGGAGAGACTAATTTATTATAATTCATCTAATGATAGATAGAATAATTGCTTTAATGATATTGTTACAATCAGTTAAAAACAAACATTGTGCAGGAGAATTTGAATAGAGAGAAAGTTTTAAGATTTGATTTGGACCTTCTTCCAGTCAGCACATTCTCGTACCTCAGTAGGAGATCTTTAATCCGGTTTCCCTCTGAGAGAGAGAGAGAGAGAGAGAGAGAGAGAGAGAGAGAGAGAGAGAGAGAGAGAGAGAGAGAGAGAGAGAGAGAGTGAAAAAAATCAAGAACCTAAATAGCAGTGAAAAAAGAAAAAGAAAAAGAAGAGCTGCAATCATCATCATCATCAGTCTTTCAGCGTCCGTCGTCGGACATAGACCTTCCCCAGGATTTGCCACACTTCCCTATCATGGGCGTCACGGAGCCAGTATTTCCTGAACTTGTCTAGTTCGTCTCTCCATCTAACACTTTGCCGGCCTCGGTTGCGTATGTGGTCTCGGGGGATCCATGTTGTGAGTCGCGATGTCCATTGATTCTCTGCCATTCTTGCAACATGGCCAGCCCACCGCCATTTGAGATTTCTAATGGATTCTATGATGTCCCTAACTCTTGTCTTTTCTCGGATATACTGTGCTGTCTTGTGGTCTCTCCATGTGAGGCCCAGCATTATTCTTTCATGTGCACGTTGCATGGTTCTCAATTTTCGGGTCTGTCTCTTGGTTAGGTTCCATGTTTCAGCTCCATAAGTGACTATTGGGAGGATGCATTGGTTATACACTCTTCTCTTTAGGATTAATGGGATCTTATTATTTTTGAAGGAAAAAGGTATTAGACCGAGGCTCTCAGCATGTATTACCGTTGCAACTATGATTAGGCCCAGTTGCTTCCCTTTACATTTAAAACGGATAAGAAAACATGGACAATACAGATTACTTAATTGAAAGAGTTTTGTTTTGGTTAATCTACACTAAATTTTACTGGCAATGGTAAAATACGACAATATAGTCAATCAAAAAATGTAAAATTGTATTTTTAAATTTGATAGCACAGACTTCGTATCAATGGAAATATGCTATATGAAATTCAATGTAAAAATTGTGTTGACAGTTTAAGTTAAAATTGTATTAAATTCAATGATACAAAGTCTTTGTATTTATGTTAGAATATGATGGTTGTATAAACGAATGTTACGGAATGGACTGTTGGATGTCAGAGTGGCGGTCAAAGAAACCCCATAGCATTTCTTCAATAACAGCAGACCATAGATATTTGGATTTCTGTGGTATGGGAAAGAAAGAAATTCAGAAGGGTGAATGAAATGGGGCACAATCGTGAGTATTTTTCAAGTGAAAGGACGCACGGGGGAAATCAATAAAGACAAGTAGTAAGAGAAAGAAAGAGGTTATCACAGTGACTCTTATGGATTGGTTAGTAATAGTATCGAAAAAGTGAGTACTCAAGTTAGATCAGGATTCTAATGGACTCAGGGCTCTTTGGGGCAGTCCAGCAAAAACCTATCAGGACAGCTTAACACCTCCTCTCTCATCCCGGAACAAGACCACTGGCCGATGGATTCAAATAAAATTAAATGAAGTTCAAGAAATGATCTGACCAATTCTTTGTGACATGAATATTCTCCGTGTATTTTTCATCTGTCAACCGCAGGCATTTTATCGAGTAGGTACATTGGAGATGTTGCACTATTTGACAGCGGTCAGTCTAACCCATTCCCTAATCCCTAAAAATTAATACCGTTAGGGAAGAAATAAAGTTACCGCCAATTTAGGACATAAGTTATTTCGTCAGAAGTAGCTATATTAACTGAAGCAAAACAAAGCCAACCCTCTTTCTTTTTTCTATTAGTATCGCGTTTTTTTTCTCCAAGCACATTTTTTGCATTCACACACTGAACATCAAAACCACAACAAGCTTTGAATTCCTCTTCAAGAACTTATTAAAGACTTTAATAAGAATTCGAATTAGTGAATTATCCATAAGCTTTCGTTTTTATTAACAATGTCTACAGTCCTGTTTAGCGGTTGTCCTTTACAATATATTAAATGCAAAACCTTAACCAATGAGTTCGATTTGAAAACATTCAACTGACATGTCTTTGATTATTCACCGCAAACCTTTCGTATGACCTGTATTGTATTGATAAATAGATTTGGAAAATGAACTAAACCTGTCAGAGTGAAATACAAACAAAAGTTTTTTTCGATTCTTGTAGTGTCTACATATTCTTGGTGTCTCTATCCGTCTGAAACTTGAACTCTTTTCTGTCCCACGAATTATGCTAGTCTCATTTTTGAGTGTTTTGAAATTAAATGATGACTTTTTGAATTTACAATTCATTTGATCCCACCCCTCTATACTGGCAGAACCTTAAGTTGGGTTTGCAACAGAAAAAAGCTCTATAGGCACTACAAAGTCATCAAAAAACCTTTTATCTATGTCACATATTCTTACAGAAAAATATGGAAGGAATTCAATTAAACATAAAGCCATACTAGCTTGGAATACTTTCATAAGTCTTTCCAAAAATAAATTTGATAAATTTAGATTGAAATAGATTAAAATAGGTTTATAGATACATATTGTAATAAGTAAATTGTCAAATTGTAATACAAAAAATAAATCCCAATCTCCTGAATTGAGGTCGGTTCGAAAGTATTTTGTTATTTAATTGTGAATACAAAATCTTTCAAAAAGAAATAGTGGATTATCAATATCATTTAATTGATTATTTTCTTCCCTACTTCCTTTATTTAATTTTTTTTTTCAATGAAATATTTTAAAAATTGGATAAATAAACAAACATACTGTAAATGAAAGTATATAGGTAGTTCCTGCTTCTTAGGCTTCAAGCTTAATTTTTACCCTCCTCACCAAATGTATTAATCAAAAACAATTTTTGATTAATTTGTTATTATTTACTTGCAGAAATAAAATTCATTCTATTCTATTGTGTAAAGTGTTGCAGCAATTTGAATACATTCGAAACTGTCGTTTAAAACGGCAAACAAACACGGTGAAGACACGTGAAAAGATTTTCAGGTGCAATGACCGAAGATCAAAACGCACTTGAACTGCAGTCAAAAAAAGTTTTATTCTTGTTTGCACAATACCGATTTTTGGTTTTGATGTGAATTGATTCTCAAACCCCACGGTGAAAGGAAGATCTTTCAATACTGACAGCTTTGAAGTCGTTTGCTTTATATGCCTTTGTGCACACTCGGTCATACAATAGATGTTGGCCTATTGCCGAGTCCCTTTTAGGTTCACTCGTGTATGGAGGCTGTTTCCTTTTTTCTCTTAATCCTTGGCAAATATAAGATGGAACGTGCTGTTAATTCGCTTCTCCAGTCTTTGAGAAGTCAGGCCCACGTACCTGGAATTGCACCGCCACAGGAGATTTTGGAGTCAACTTATAACGAAACCTTAAAAGCCTGTACTGAGTAAACTAAATTATTTGTTTTTGGCCGAAACTTTTTAATTTGACGAAAGTTTAAGCACATTTTGATTTTCGATCATTCGGCCGGTAATTCTTTTCACGTATTTCCACACAGTGAATTTAAACGTTTTTTTTCTAACAATTCGTCCTCTTATGAATGTCAGTCGAAACAAGCTTATAAAGACTTATCTTAAAAAAGAAATAAAACCTTTTTTCTTTCGCTCTTTTATGATTTATTACGCATCTGTTAAATATGGCAGTCTTAAAGTTTTGAACCACAAATGTAAATATATGCAACGGGAATGGAACCTGCGACCGATATGGGTGCTGCTACAACGTAGCGACGCTCTTACCATTGAGCTAAATAGCCACTGGTAATGCAGCAGTCTTATTTTCTTTAATTGCATATTCTATTAACGTTGTCTTGAGTGAGTGATACATTAACCATGTAATGACGGGAAATCATTTCAAACAAGTTTCTTTACGATATAACACGATTCATAATTTTATGAATATAAGATTCTCGATGTCACTGTGTGACTTCGAACGAATATCATTGTTGATATGGGTGTGATAAAACTCTCTGTCAAATTTCAATGTCTCTTATCACTCTGGAAATCTTAGCTACTCGTCAGTGTCAACTGTATCATGAGGCAACACGTGTAACGCCTTTGCTGCAGTCGATCTAAACGCTAGTATTTTTGCTACGATAGGGAAAGATAAGGTAATCAGATCTCCTCTACAAGGATCAACTGTCTACAAGAAAGGCTGGTTCTACAGCATCCATATAATTCTTATGTATGGTGATTGAGTTATGCATGCTCAATCTGTTTTTATCAAGGAATCTGATAGCAGCAAGAAAGGCTGTCTTTTTCTTATGTGCAAATGAGATTTGGATTTAAATGTTTCTTGAACTTATGGATTTGCATCTACAATCAACATGATACCTGCATGCAGATCAGTAGGAATCTTGGCAAGTCTGACTGGGACATCCTCTGATTGTTTACTCCTGACTGCGTTGCAAACTTCTAGGATAGCCTCCTTTAGACCTCTGTTTGGATGAGTTTTACATTCCTTGTATACATTTACAGCCCGCCATCGACTTGAGTGTTTCAGGTCTTTCTTACTCTCACACTTAGTCCCACAAAAAAGCAATAAACTTTGAATCTTCTGATCGTCGTCCTCTCTTGTGTCCATTCCTGAATGACTCAAAATTACCAAACGGACATGGTGGTACTTGGTACTTGTCTTATTTGTATTTGAGGGACAGTATTTATCCACACACTTGTAGTGAACATAAACTGTTGATGCTCTTCCAATCCATTGTGTACACCTTCAAGATACTGTTGGTTAGATTTGATTATTCTGGCTGCTCATGCTTCTGAATGAGTTTTGTTTTCCCTTTCGTGGGCATACAGCTCTCCAGAGATGCAGATCATCATTTCTGTCCAGTATCTTTCTAAGCTAGTTCAGCTGATGGGAGATGTATGTATGATTTACAGACCGCACCATTGGAGCTAGAGGGTTGAAAATTTTAATATTTATCCATTATCATTTCTTGAGAGGACTTTTTTGTTTTTTTAAGACCCCCCCCATAATAGATTTTTGTAGAAAGTTCAGTTTCAAAAGATTGATCCCTCATTTTGTATCTGCCAGCATCCATACTTATTTTTTTTTTAGAGTCAGACTTTTTTTTAACCGAGCCCCCCCCCCCAAGGCAAGAGAAGTAATATATTCATCGATTACTCTTTTGCCAATTTTCAGTTGATCATCCCTAACACAACATGCTTTTCATATATATATATATATATATATATATATATATATATATATATATATATATATATATATATATATATATATATATATATATATATATAAAACTAACTGACATAAGGTAAAATACTCAAGAGCATGCCATAGAGTCCTCAGCTGCCCTTAGAAGGCCCTTGTCACATTCGTCGATGATGGAGGAAAAAACTGATCTCGTAAGTCATGAAACTAAACGAGACTGTGTTTTGTGTATGTGAAACAAAATGCAGAGAAGAGCAAATGAACACTATCGAACATACGACAAAGTAGAGTGAATGCAGTGTCTAATTGATGTATAATTTCATATAGCGAAAATATTTACAAACTTAACGTGGCTAAGAAAAAAATTCGGTTTTCACTCACTCAGACTGTTGATTCTTTTCTGGGAGATCCTGAAATATGTCTTTCTTTTTCACATGGCAAGATTCAATTACTTGATTCAGACTTTCCAAATGTCTGTTATCTGAATCCATTGAGCCCGTACAAAATGAATATTGATATTGCAAAATAGTCATTTCAATTTCATTGAAACCGTCCCTGAATTGATATATGATATATTGATATTTTTTTTTTGTCCTTTGTACAATTCAAGATGATATGAAGGGTGGGTGAAAGGAAACTCCCTGTTGGAAAAGATCATTATTATTCACTAGGCGATTTTAATCAATATAGCTTTACTTTGGACCATATAGTGATAGAATTTGCCTGCTGTGTAGGCACCGTTCTCTCTGGGTGTTTCGGTATGACTTCTATAGATCTTTATAGGAAGTCCAGTGGTATTTTGGTCATGACATATCGAATGTACTTTTTCACTTGATCAAGAATATCTGGATTTTTGTTCAATGTTGCTTAACAGGGTCATTTAAGAGATTTCCTCATCATATTTATGTAATCGAGAGGTATGGTCACATATATCCCTGTACTGAAAATTACTCAAGGTTGGCAGTTGGTTAGCAGGTGGTTTAATGAGGCTAGGTGCATTGACAATATTTTGGACCAATAAAAACCTTACACCCTTATTTGAGGTTCAGCCCAAAAGATCTTTTGTCCTTCCAATTTCTCTCGAATATTTTACGAGCAATATAAGACAAAGAAAATTATGCAAGATAGATTTTGTTAATTTGGTTACCCCTATATTACAATATGTCAGAATGATTAGCTGGTATACTGAACAGAGCAATGTGAAATTAAAATGTTTTATAAAATTTCATTTAAACACAATGATAATAGAATTTATCATAAAATATAGTCACAACCTAACACACACACACACACATATATATATGTGTGTGTGTGTGTTAGGTTGTGATTATATTTTATGATAAGGGAGTCTTATATATATATATATATATATATATATATATATATATATATATATATATATATATATATATATATATTAAAAGACTCCCATCGGTTCATTATTCATCTTCTCCAGCTCACCCCGGCAATTAGTCCAACCCCACAAAACCTCTCAGAGCACATTACTGTAAATATTGTCAATTACAAAAAACATTGGTTTTGTTAACTGGAACTATGCCTGGAGCCTAATAAGAGTGGTTTTATTGATGAATATAGAAAAACAACATGAATCGCTATGATTCGTTCCAGCGTCCATGTCAACTGCTACTAGCGCCACTAAAACAGTGGTGATAAGTCGACGCAATGATCCAGCAAATATGGAATTATGTTTACTAAAATTATGTCTAGATCAGTGATGAACATTAATTGCGATAGCTCGGATTAACATTAGCTAACATTTTAAGTTTTATCATCGATTTGAAAGACACTTACCACACAAAGGCTTTCCACATGACGACCACAGATAGTGTTTCACTGAGTGCTGTTAAAAAGAAATTCAAGAACCTATCACCAGCAAGAGATGCAGACGTCAGGTAGAGGCCGTAATAGGTTAAGGCGTTGATGAACCTGAATATGAAAAATATTGAGTTGGTCAATTTGGCTGGGGGATATTATCTAGAAAAGGAGATAGAAAAAGACATATTAGTTCTGTGGAAAACACATTAAAAACGACATTGCATTCATTGGTGAATACCGAGACAAAAATAACTGAGTTAAAAGAAATGCTCGTGATAATCATGGTCTCCTTGCTGTGGCAAAATGATTAACCTACCGTTACTACAGTCGTGAGTTCGATCGATCCTCATTGGGTACCTTGACAAAATGAGGTTTAGTAAAAACATTGATGTTATCAATAATTCGAGATATGTAGACTTTCAGCCATCAAAGTGTATGTAGTCAGGGTGATACTTTAAAAACATATTGAGTAAATATATCTTGTCACTGCAGATTTGTGGGATGTTATAAAAATGGCACTCACAATCCTTCAATTTATTCTGATAGATCAGTAGGAGTTATCAAGATATATGGTAAAAACTCATCGACAATTTGCCACAGGAATAACAGCTAAAAGCGTTAACATAGCATATTGTTGAGTATACTAAAAAAAGTCATTTAGAAACAGTTGCTGCATCAACTTCAAAATATTTTGTCTTTGTTACGAGAATCAAAAGAGATAATAATTTCACTTTTTCTTATAGTCGATACCATGTAATAATTTCACTTTTTCTTATAGTCGATACCATGTCACAATGTATCGCAGGTTATCTGAAGATGGGCACTGTCGAAAAAAACCTTTTGCCTTGAGAGGTGCAACAACGAATCTACCATACTATCCTAACGATTTACCCGACCATTTGATAATTTGATGAGATTTTACCTGAACATGTAAGATAGTTATAGGAGAATGGTTTGCTCTCCCTTCTCAGTTAACCATATCGACATGTTAGTGAGGAAACATTTTTTCGTGTCATGCTAGTGGTGAGACATTTCCGTTCAGATTGGCTTGAGCAGAAGGAGAAATGAATCCAAACCTTTTCTACGTGAACGTTAACAGCTTCAGCTAGAATTCGAACTTGATTTACCGGTAACTGAGCCTTCAATACTTATGTTAACTTACCAGGTATACATTTGAATAGCCATGATAAATCTCAATACTCGACTGGTCAGAAGATTAATCGCACTTTCCACCTTTTTCGGTTCGATAGATATCGATGCTTTTTTGTTATCGTCTGCAACTGCGATGATAAGAGGTTTGCTTTCAATGAGTTCTGTCTTTTTGTCATCATCCTTGACGATCGGTGGTGCTGGAGGCGGTGGAGAAATGATACTTTTTTCGTTGTTTTCCTCTGTAGGCTGCTGCTGCTTCTGTGGATAATGGTTGTTTGTCATAGGGTCAAGTTCGACGGCGCATTTCTCCACGCAATTTTTCCAAACTTCATTGAAATCAACTCCATTCATTTTTGCCGCTCGCTGAACTATTTCCTTCGCCTGGGCCACACGATTTTTCGCAAAAAGCCACCGTAAGGATTCATCCAGAAATCTGTGGATAAAATTCCGGAATTATTTTATGAAATTATCATATGTACATGTAAACACACTCACACACACACACACACACACACACACACACACATATATATATATATATATATATATATATATATATATATATATGTTTTATGCATTAATATAGCATGCAGTATATCTTTACTATATATATAATTAGGAAATGGATATATAATCAGACAGAAATAATAATAGAGTAGTATAACGCCTATATATATATATGTGTGTGTGTGTGTGTGTGTGTGTGTGTACATAGTCAAGAAGACTTTACAGTTTTAAACACTGAATATGTCGAAAACAATTTTTTTCTAAAATCTTGCGTCATTTTAATCATTGGTAATTCATGCAATTTTCTTCGGTGTTTTTTTAAAAAGTTTTATACAGAATTTGATATTATGGTACAATGTTTGATTTTTTTTATAGTTGGGATCATCGATTGTTTACAGTGTAATGTTTTCAGTGATTTGAGAATAAACCATATATATATATATATATATATATATATATATATATATATATATATATATATATATATATATATATATATATTGCAAAACCACAATTGCATGGATCAAGCATTCAGGTTAAACGAATACTGCAATGATAGACAGGATTTGCCACTTTCAAATTTTTTTCATTGATATAAAGTAATATAAATCATCATTAATATTTTTCGATAACCAGGGATTCACTACCGTCGATCAAAATCTTAGCAAATAGAAAGACTGGAGGTGAAACTTGGTGTATTGTCAGGACTCGACCTGATGAAATGGTATCTCTAAATCTTTAATTTAATACATGAGTGTGAATATGTTGGTGCACCAATAAGTCCGGAGCCTTACGAAAAAAATCATTATTTTTACTCCGCAAATATTGACTTGACAATTTATGTCTGATATAATATGATAAAATTGTCATTACAGTCATCACATTCCGTCGGACAAAAACTGTACAAATATGTAACTACTTATGCCAAAAGAGTAGAGAAATGAGAAATTTTAGTGTGCTATCTCAGACACTTGCCTGACATCAGTATAGTTAGCTCAGTTGGTATAGCGTCAAGATTGTCAGTTACTCATTTTCTTTATTCACTTACGAGGTCGGCAGTCGATTTGCTACTTGTTAAAACCGCTAATGAAAATGTCTCTACGATCATCACACACACACGCACATGTTCACACTCACACCTATACATATGGAGAGAGAGACAGAGATAGAGAGAAAGGGGTAGAGATCTCATGGTAATATTTGTTCAGTGGCAGAGCGTGAGACAATGGAGTATAGGTAAATTGAGTTAAAGTTCTCCGCCACGCATCTCACATGTTACGATATTAACACCATTGTAATTAAGGTAAAACATACATATTGCAGCATTGCATACAATTCAATGGCGTCAAAGTTCAATCAAGACATTTGTAACCATGTGTGACCATTGAAAACCAATATGTGTAGATCTTCGTGTAAATGTTTCCATCAAACAATAAACCAAAAGGAAAAGAGAGCAGGTAATTGTGAGTGGACAGCCAAAATGAAAAAAAAGGGAATTTTGTATAGAAAATGAAATTGATGAAGCGTATTCGAAAAGATCTATTTTCAATTGAAATAATTGTCACCAAATGTTTATAAAGAGAATGCAGAATAGAAGTTGAAAGGAGAAGCGTCGCTCGGCTTTCAAAACTATGATTCTCATATCTCGTTGGGATTGCCTCTCATAATTGATTTTTGACCCCAATCAGAGACTTTTTTTTTTTCAATCAACTTAAATCATGCCCAGTTTGGGAAAACAGAAAAAGCAAATTATGAACCCCTAAATCAAAATCTCGACCCAATGTATAAAAAACAAAACAAAACAAAGTCAGGCATTAATTATACATAAATGCAAATATAGGCAAAGTTTTCATTTTCTTATGTCGCTATTTCGCCACTCTCTTGTATTTTTGTTACTAATAAATAATGGTATTTGGTAATTAAACGCCGAAATAACAGTTTTAATAGAGAAGCATTGAATCAATGCCGAAGTGCTTTTTTTCAATTAGACACAACCACTTCTTCACCGGATAATTTTCTTTAGTCCTCACAACTCTAAATAGTCACAGTTAATTATTCTTGTCTGTGAAATCAAAGCATATGAAAAAAAGTTGAAGAAAAAAACAACACAAAATAACATTTGCCCTGGCTGACTAATCCTAACCCCAACCCCATGATATTATCTCGATGACATAAATAACACTTGAATAGCCCAATGAGACAACTCTGTTAATCTATTATAGAAATGAATGTCATATGGGAACCTTCAGTTAGGGAAAGAACAAACATTAGCTTCAAGGCTAAAAAAATCCACTACAGGACAATGTCAAGTGGATATAATCCCTGGTTAAGTGTATCTTGGAATCTAGTGGTCATGAGTTCAATACCTGGGTCAGGTAATGAGTAAAATAAACTCTGGTTCAGAGGGATCTGTAAAAGTGACGTACTGAAGAAGGAATGATGGTGAGTAATTACGTGATTAGGACGAGGATAATAGATCAGTCTGTAATAATGATAATTCTGCTTCTCAGAAAATACGTCAGAACATTGATTCACACGAATGATTACAAAGAGAAATAAAACAATAATCACCGATGTGTTTGGTGTCGATTGCATTTGAATCCAGTATAGACAAAGTTTCGATTTTCTCATATCCCTACATCTTTACTCTCTCCAACATTTCTTACTAATAAATACCGATATGGAAACATTGATAATCGAACGCCGAATGATTCAGTTTTTGATCTAAAACTTATTTGATCGATTTCTGCGCTTGATCTGAAAATTGTACATAGCAAACTCAGATGGTGTTATGGGCGAAATAAAGCCATTATATGTATAATAATGGACTAAATGTACAATAATGAATTAAGACCTATAAATGTTTTATTTAGATTAATCTATATCATTAACGATTTTTGGCTTCAGTCAAAGTTTATTACACTGGGGATAGCCATTTGGCGGCTACTGTCTGTGCAGCTGAGTACTTATGGGAGAGTGACTTTCCCAAGTGCTCATTCACCTGTTGTCTTCTATCACGAATCATCACGATATGTCAGTGACAAGACATTTTGTCAAGGTATCTGACAATGGGATACAGTATAGGGGATTGGATTCAGGCTTTTCCCTAGGACATTAGTGCGAGGTGAAAATAAGCAGCCTCAGCTGAAATTCGGTTTGCTGATCTCGTTTCCTTTGCTGGTAACCGTTATGCTACCCCGTGATTCTTTTATGCAAAAGCGAAAAACCGAACATTTATGAAATCAATTGCTTTTTGTTATCTTTATTGTTTGTTGTTGCATCGATTTCTTACAAGCAGTGGGCGTTTAATCAAATTAAATTAAATATTCTTCTGAATTTAGCTTAGCACGACACAAAATCATAAGTGTGGTACACTCAGTGAGGTTTGAACTCACTACAATAGACTAGCTTGTTAACCATTGTTCTAGGGCCACAATTCCTTTGAAATTTCTTTTTATTATCATTCTCAGACTTTACGAAAGTTGTAGAGGTGCAAAACTGCCCCGTTGACTAGATCTGAGTGAATAGATAATCGTAACGTTCAAATTTAGTATGTCCATTAATTGTGTCATCAAGCCCTTAGGAAATCCAAAGAACAATAAATATGAATGCTAATCTCTATAAAATGCATACACACTAACACCAGTGTTCGGATCGAACTAAGTTTATTAGTTTCAGGAATTTAAATCTGGAGGTAACCTGTCTAGTTAGACTAATGTTTTTTTTAAATAGTTCGTTATAACGGGAACATAAAGAAAACGCTCCTCTGGGCTTTCCATAACGAGTAATATTTTGTGCCTAAGAACAACAGAAGCGAACAAGTTTTCGTGAAATAATTCTCTTCTAATTTCACTTTATAAAAAAAAAAAACTTGTAATAATCATTAAATCTTACATTATGTCGAATAACAGAATAGATCCTGTGAAAGAAACCACCATAGCCAAGTGTCTCCATCTGTGATGTCGTAGAAAATAAGCAAAAGGCGTCAACAACAAACACCCGGCACACCACCCAATACCACACAGCATTGAAATAAAAGCTCGATACTCTGTGGGAAATAATTCCAAAGAGAGTGCCATGTTCGGGATGCCTAGACCCTAAAAAAATCAAAGAAAATAATTTTGTTAAATATGAAAATCGAGTAGCATAGGGAAAAACGTATGGTGAATACATAAATAATCAACCACTAGGGAAAGGCCGACAAGATATCTCGCAAGTACATGCTTTGGGCCTTCATACCCTGTTAGTGGATTGGATAGCGATTTAAGACAATTCGTAGATGGCGATTAAGACAGTGAAAGAAATGATTAAAATAGAGCGATTGACGAGATATATACATAGTAATGGGAGAGGGGCAAGTTTTAAATTACTTAAATTACTTGGAATTGGGCTAAATTTCAGCGGAATGATCTTATTATCAAGGGTTCAAGAAATAAGGACGCTTTGTGCAGGCAAGTAGAAAGATTTGTTTGACAAAGCTAATCAGATGTGCATCATTCTCCATATAAGAAAAATGTCACTCTTTTCAGAGCAGAAAAGTGGACCATTCTGTTATATCAAGTGAGGAAGTTTTTGCAGTTTTCAGATATCATAATGATTATATATATATCATATATATATATATATATATATATATATATCAATTAGGATTGTTTGCATTAATCTATTATTTTTTCATTTACAATGCATAACATCCTGATTGAATGCAGAAAATTGCTCAAACAAAAACTAATGTCAGAATTAGCAAAGCTCAGTGGTTTATCACCAAACTCTTCTATTGCACGAAGACATTTCGCTTCTTCGTTCTGAAAATGACTAAAGTGAAGCAAGGGAGGAGAGGAATAGTAGCGAAGTCACTAAGCAGAGATAAATAAAGCCAAACCCTCGCCATACGAACCAGGTTCAAATTCAGTCGGCACTAAAATATACACGAAATTATTTTCTTCATTCCTCCCTACCACCAGGATTTGTAACGCTATCACGCAATCATTAGGGTGAATGAAAGTGTTTATGTATTACTAATGATCTTTATGTAAGGCGTAACCAAAACTGCTGCTGATTATTGCCTCCTCATTCTTTTTTGGCTTTGTATTTGATGGTAAAATGAATGTGAATTTCTTTGTCAACCTTTTTTTATCAACTTGAGTAACAGAATTAATTTGAAAAATAACTTAGAATAGTCACCTTTTGGGCAGCTCAGGTTTCATCTTGGTATTTCTGAACACTATTTAATTATTCCGCGTTTTATATAAAACGTACGCAAAATGAGCAAAACTTGGAATGATGCAGATTACATATATGTTGGTATATAATGCCAATTACGGTGCCACAAGTTATACTAATATTTGATCGATATATAGATCAGATATTCTATGTCTTTATCTTTATTCTTAATGATCTTCATATAGGACGTAACCAAAACTGTGGCAGATAATTTGATGCCTCCTCAATCATTTCTAGCTGAATTTTGCGGTCAAAGTATATTTGTCAAACAGTAAAGAAAGACCTATTTAAGGCTTCCGTAGGAACTAACTGGAAAACTCAGCTGTAGGGAGGTTTTTTGCCAGTAATATTGATCGTAATAATACGTTCATTAACAAGACAAAGAACTTATAAGAGTGTTATAGAAGGTGTATAGTGAAAGAGAGCACTAAGTAACCATATTAGAGCAAAATCTGTGTCAACTGCTTTTTGAAAGCTCGCTCTACGCTACTTTCTCGCTTTTATGAAAAAAAGCAAAAAGCGAAATTAGCGCTCAGTAATGATTTGTGACGAGCCATTATAGAAGCAGCGCACGGCCCCTTCCCCTCTCTGGTACTTACAGTGTTTTGTACCTCTTACTAACCCAACCTTGAATTTACTTAGCCTAGCATACCGTCATCACCTTTTTTTCGGGGATCTGGAAATACTCAAAATGTTTCATATTCAATGTTAGAGTACACGATTGAATTTTTGTCACGCTCTAACACTTTTTTGACAGCTTCCAATAAATAAATAAACCTGCTACGCATTGTAAATGTTGGTTATCTTATCTCAATACGCTTTGTTTATTAATTGATTTATTAATTGGCCGTAAAATATGCAGGTCCCCACTGCTCTCTGGGAGTAGAGCATCCCTATAAAGTGGAAATCATAAATGCACACACACACATGTACACATGCACCCACACATATATATGCCTTGAATGAACTCACTGTGAATTATATCTCTCTTCTCTTAACACGAAACTATTTCATTTGATAACAAAATAAATTTCCCAATACTGACCTGCTGGAAAACTCCAACCAAGAATCTCAATGCCATGAAAACATTGTATGAGGGAGAAAATCCAAGACTGAAAGAGGAGGCCCAAATGCCTAAAAGGCAGGTAAATAAAACAGGTTTACGTCCGAACCGGTCAGCAAAATTTGGGATGATGCCAGCACCTACTCCCATTCCGATGGTCAGAAACGTTTGAGAGAGGGCACCAACGGCCGCTCTGTCGCACACAAGGTCCCACTGAAACGAAATTAAACACTTGAGTGAATAAGGCACAATATTTGGGTGGGTGGGTGGTGGGATTTGTAGCGACTACACATTGCTCATCATCATCAGTCTTTTATTGGATACAGACCTTCCCCAGGATCCGCCACAATTCACTATCATGGGCGTGACGCCCATGATAGGAGCAAGTATTCTCTGAATTAGTTTAGTTCATGATTTCATTATCGTTTTTGTTGCAATTATACAATAATAATAATAATAATAATAATAATAATAATAATAATAATAGACTCGTTGTCCCCACTATTATTTGTTCTAACAATGATACCGCTTAACAGAATCCTGAGAAACAGCAAAGGATACCACTTCTCTAAAACAAAAGGTAAGGTCAACCACTTAATGTACATGGACGATATTAAATTGTTTGCAAAAAACAGGGGAGAGCTTGAGACTCTGTTCAACGAAGTAAGGGAATATAGTGAGGACATAGGAATGGAGTTTGGGATAGAAAAATGCGCAATCATGGTGATGCATAAAGGAAGGCTTTCAATGACTGAGGGAATTGAACTTCCGGACAACAACAAGATTAGGGCATTGACTGCACAAGACCGATACAAGTACCTAGGTGTCCTTGAATGTGACACGATAAAACGGGAAGAGATGAAGGAGAAAATTAAGAGAGAATACCTCAGAAGGATAAGGAAAATATTAGAAACCAAATTAAATAGCAGAAATCTAATAAAAGGAATGAACACCTGGGCTGTGTCAGTAATTAGGTATACAGGACCATTCCTAGGATGGACAAAGGAAGAGCTCCAATCAATGGATAGGCGAACAAGGAAACTTATGACGATGCATAAAGCATTACATCCTAGGGATGATACAGATAGGCTATACGTTAAGAGAAAAGAAGGTGGTAGGGGGCTCATCAGCATAGAAGATTGTGTCCAGAGAGCTAAAGTAGTCCTAGATAGATATGTGCAAACAAATAGTGAAGAAATCATAAAGAGCGCGAGGGATAGTGCGACAAACAATAAAGTAGAAAACAATGGAACAGTACAGCAAACTAGAAAAGAAAAGTGGGAAGGGAAAAAATTGTACGGCGAGTTTAAAAGACAGATAAAAGAAATAGCAGACGAGAAATCATGGACGTGGTTACGAAAGGGAAACCTTAAGAGAGAAACAGAATCGCTCATCATGGCAGCCCAAAACAAAAGCATAAGGACAAACTACATAAAAGCAAAAATCGACAGAACACAGACAAACAGCAAATGCCGCATGTGCGGTGAGAGAGATGAGACAGTAAACCACATAACTAGTGAATGTAGCCAACTCGCCCAGAAGGAGTATAAGCATAGACACGATAGAGTAGCAACGATGATACACTGGGAACTAAGTAAACAAATGGGATTCGACCATGGGGAAAAGTGGTATCAGCACAAGCCAGAGGCAGTTTTGGAGAATGACAACCACAAACTACTGTGGGACTTTGACATCCAAACTGACCACCTCATCCAGGCAAGAAGGCCGGACTTAGTAATAGTAGACAAAAAAAGGAGGGCCTGCCAAATAGTAGACGTTGCTGTACCTGCAGACCATAGAGTAAAAAAGAAGGAGGGTGAGAAAAGGGAAAAATACCAGGACCTAGCAAGGGAGTTAAAGAAAATGTGGAACATGAAAACCAGGGTAGTACCGGTCATAGTGGGCGCACTAGGAACTGTCCCCAAAACGCTGAGGGAGAGACTGGAGGAGATCGGGATTAGGGGGAGGATAGAGACCGTACAGACCACAGCACTGCTGGGCACTGGACGGATACTGAGGAAGGTGCTAGAGATATAAGGACTGCAACGAGGCGTAGCTCTGTCATGATATGCGAAAGAGAGAGGAGACGTTAGCTGAAGACCTGGGGAGACTTATTGTCACTCAGCCTTCAGCGATAACCACTGGGCAACCGGTGTGAAACTGTAAATCGCAGAATTACTGCGATCTATGAGTACGAGGAGAGGAGGGCTGGAGACTTGAGGAGACTTGCTGTCACTCAAACTCCAGCGGTTACCACCAGGCAACTGGTGTGAGATTCCATAATAATAATAATAATAATAATAATAATAATGATAATAATAATAATAATTATTATCATTATTATTATTATTATTATTATTATTATCATTATTATATTTTGATTTTTTATTGGAGTTTTTTTGGTTTCGGTGGATTCGGGTTTATTTCCTGGGGAGCAAGGTTCACACAGCAACTATAGGTCCCTAGGAATTTTCTGATCGATTCCTAGCGATGTTGCTTCTTGCAAAAGCTCCATGCTGGTGTCTAACCCTAACCTCTTCAATCCGTCTTTCAAATTATTTGATATCATACCAAGAGTGCCCCAACTCGTATCGGCACTAGATCGACATAGGCCATACTCCAAATACTTTTTATTTTTCTCCTCAATTCACTATATATTCAATTTTCTCTTGCTTCTTCTGTTGTCTCCGGGTACAGCAATATCTTTTTTCTGGCATTTCCTTCCGTCTTAGTTCATTATCACCATATCAGGTCTCCTGTGTTGTATCACAGGATCTGTTTGAATGAAGGAATTCCACAAAATCTTTTCTATCACGCTTTCGGGTTAAGATTTCCAATCAACCCAAACCTTTGGCACATTTCCATTTGCACAATTCGTGCTATACTACCATGGCGTTGTTTATGTTCTTTCTTATCCAATCTTTTACATCCTGTAGTCAAATGTTCCACGTTCTTCACACACTATATATTTCTCTCATACATCATTTTTATCAATGTTTTACTTAAACCAGTTGGTTCTCAGGGCCCGATCTTGCGCTGCAGAAATCAAGCCCTCATTTTTCCTTAAAAAAAAAACTTTCCTGATCCATCATCAGGACCCTTCACTTCTCGCGCCTTCTGTGACCCGCAGTTACTTTTTTATGTAACTACTCATCTCTCTACTGGGAATGTCTTTTGCTCTTCCCCTGTTTCTTTAAGGTTGAATTCATTTTATTTGCCACAGGTAAAATCCCTTCACTCATTACTAAGCGAACTAACGTTTCTGTTCAGTTGGAAATTTACACAATCGGCAATACTAAGGAGTCCTCTTCTTCCCTTCTGCTCATGGTTAGAATTTTCTGGGTTTACCGAAGACAATGATCTGGCATTTATTGCTGTAATCGTGTTTCCGCTATTCAATTTTGTGGGGGCTATCTTTCAACCTCAGTGACAACTGAACTCCACACGATCTCACAAGTTTTCCTCTTTTCATAGTGACAGGTGCACATTTGTTGATCCCAAACACCATTTCAATGTATCTGGTGAGAATCCTGACAGTGTCTATCTGCTTTTCAATGCTCTCATAGAGCTTCAAATCTTCCATGTAGAGACGGTGATTGATCTCCTCTGTCTCCCCAGTAGAGTTTTCCAACATAATATGACTCAGTAGTTTGAGCCAAATTACAAATGATAAGGTTGACAAACCATAACCCTGAAAAAATGCCTCTTTGATGTTTACTCTGGCAAATTCTTCTTTGTCGAATGTTAGAATTATTTGTCACCTCTTCGTACTTGGACTAAAATTTAATAACATTTTCTGCTACTCCATACTCTAGCGACTTCAAGATTTATGAGTGGGGCAGTATGTTTTATGCCTTTCTGTAGTTTATCTTCCTACTTCATTCCGTTTCACCTTGCCTTCCATCAGCAGGACAGTCCTTCCAGTGGGCATGCCTTAATCATAAATTGTTGCAAATTTCAAGTATTTCATCACGCAGCGTTTTAAACTGTGGGTCAAGACTACCTATGCAATCATCTTTTCCTGGCCAAGTTTACCCAATGTTTCAATTTACCAAGACGAACAAAATTCTTTGGCTGCAATATAGCTAAAAGAAGCTATTTCAATCCAGAATAGATATCTGCTGACCTCCAATGATCATGTAAGCCATTTATTTATCATGTTTTTATCTAGGTTAACCACACGTACTAATTCACCCCCAAGAATGTAACAATTTGGCTGCAAAATGAAATAAAAAGTTATTTTAATCCAAAATTGACCGCTGAGACGACTCTGCGTGAAACAATGGTCAAAATATTCCACCAATCCAATTGAATTTGACCTTATCCATTCGAGCATTTGTGTGGTCAAAAACTTTTTGTTCTCAATAACAAACTCAGTATTATGCTATAAATCACTTTAGTTGACTATAAATTACCAGAAATGACCTCACATGACCTCTTCTGACCTTCAACATCAACCTCACATTGCCTATAACTTTCTCCGTGTAAAGATGTACCCGTATACGAAATGATTGCACCCTGGGTGCAAAATTGTGATCAACAACTTGGAAATTTCGCTTGAAATTACCGGAAATTACACATATTGACATCGAAATTTCATTTTCAAAGGCGCGAAATCTTCCCCAAAAACTTCAGAAATGAAAAAAAAAAGACTTTTAGTGACCTTGAATGACCTCCAAGATCAACCTTGCTTAGTTTGCTATCTGAGATGTGAGAAGATCTACCCACATGTTCAATTTCAGGATAACTTTGAAAATAGAAATAACCTCTGTTGACCTCAAATGACCTTTGAACTTGGAAATTATTCTCAAAGGACCCACAATGACCTCAAGTGGTGACCTTGAATTATATCAGAAGTCTATGTCAGATTGGTTGTGATCATCGTCGTGAAAATACTTACTGATATGCTAGATTACGGCATTCTTGGTACAAATCTATGGCCTACAACTCTGAAAATTGGCTAGAAATGATCAAGAAATAGCCTTCGGTAGCCATCAATGACTTTGGAGGTCAGTCTCCCATGGCCTATGTGATAAGTTGACCTTTTCTCAGTTTACATGCAGAATATTAGGTTGATAGGCATCGTAGTTTCAGCGGAGGAGAGTCACGAGTAAACAAACAAACAAATAGTTCAGATATTGGTATACATAACAGTCGTAATTTCGTACGTCATACGATGCACAAAAGTTGTGCTTTATGGAGAAATGATTTTTCAATGAATTAAAAATAAGTATTCGAAATACTTTGGAATCTTAGTTTTGCACGATGGACAGAAAGAGAGCATCCAGTTCAGTATAGTCATGTCATGAATATCGTGTTTTTGAAGAATGATTTCTCAAGTCATGGGAACTAACAGCAATATTTTGAAGCCGTTGTGTCGTTTGATATGTATCACGGAGTATCAATATAATATTTGAGGGCAAGTAAAAAGCTAACTTCCTAAAGAAAGCGCCAGAACAAAAATTGCAAAAAGAATTTCTGCTAAAAACAAAAAAATATTTCCAGTGTTACAAAAATTTCTAATTTACATATTATTATTATTATTATTATTATTATTATTATTATTATTATTATTATTATTATTATTGTTGTTGTTGTTGTTATTGTTGTTGTTATTATTATTATTATTATTATTATCATTATTATTTGCTGGCCATCAAATTTGATGTCAAGTCATATCGTTTATATTGAATTGATATCATTATAATTATCGAATAAATAAGATAACTACTTAATAATTATTATTTTCCCAAGAAAGTAAAAAAATTTCACCTTATTTTATCCTCTAAAAAAAGAAAAAAGAAACGTTTCCATTCAATTTGATCATCAGAATTTCAGGTTAGATAAAAGATCACCTTAAAAACGTGATCAAAATATGAGATTAGCCAAAAAAATCAACTTCCCAAAAATACTAACCAGAATGTGAACCCAGGCAAAAAACAATATCCCCCAAAAATTATTATCAGAATATGAGTTAAGGTGAAATTAACGTAAAAAGAGTTTCCAAATCTGGGTGGTAAAAAACAACTTGATGATAAATCTTCGAAGTGTAATAACAATATGAGGCTAGGTGAAAAATAAACAAAAACAGCTTTCCTTTAAAGGTGTTATCATAATACGTGCAGTGAAGACAAAACAATTAAAAAAACGTCATTGTGTATGATATTGTCGGACTATTTTCCTCGTCTATGTCTTTTTCAAAGCGTTCCGGCTGTTTACTAATCGTCCTCCGTCGGTTGTTGTTGGTTCTAAAATGTGGAATTACTATCCAGAGCTCATGCTTGATTAGAATGGAAACATTATATCCGTTTTTGTATATCCTGTTTGCATTATTGGTACTTCTGAATTTCCTTCCTAGCATTGGGTAAAGTTTTGCTTTTTTTTGAAGGGTCTCTTATGATGGCAGTCTTCCAGATGCTATTGATATCAATGCTTGGTCGGCTAATTGATTCGATCGAAGAGAGTATGTGCGTTGTTCCCTTCAATCGTCGTATTCGCCAATCGTTCTCCCTGTCAATAATTTGTACTTCAACCAATAATTGCCAGTACCCACCCTGCTCCCCCCAAGTGTGGTCCATCATGCCATATTTGTCGAAGTTGCTGCAAAGGAGAAACATTCCTTGTCAAAGAACATATCCCTCATATTCAGTAACATGGTATGATTAAAGGAGGAAACGACACGTCGCCAGGCGTCGACTTGGATTTAGTCTGGGAATGGGTATATATATAAAAATGACAAGGAATTACAACCATCACTGTTCGAAATGGTTAGAATATTCGAAATAAGAGTTGTCCCTTCTTCGACTAATTTTTCTTTCTCCAGTTTACGGCTGAATAAAGCGAGAGCAACCCTAGGAAAGCCAGGTGTGTTATTGCGTTTTTGTAATAGTGATGCCACAATTACTGCAAATGATCACCAGCCAACGTGTCAATAGCTCACTGACAAACATGATTACTAATCAAACATAATTACAAATCGTTAAAATTCCTAATTCATTGGATATCGTCTAATTGATAGGTGGATCAATAAATACGTTGCCTGACACCTAGTTGTCTGCTTAATTTTGATCTGTATAATATTCGATTTATAGGATTGATAATTACCACTGAATTAAGTGCACTGACGAGAAAGGAGAATATGTTGAAAAATAATTATATGTTGTCTAAATGAAACGCTTCTTTACCACTAGGCTGCAGATGTATCTACGTATCTATACCATTAGGAATCTACTTATACCATTTAAGAGATACCTATCTACCTACAATATATCTATCTATCCTGATATGTGGGGAGAAATAATAGTGGAGCCCCAAATAAGGATCGAACTCAATATTAGGTTGTTCATAGTTATTGACTAACTTTTGCTTACTCTGACATAAAGACAAAATAATGGGTTAGTTGAGCTTCGTGAACAAAGGAGTTCTACGCGTATTGTTAGTCCACTGATGGTCGGCAAGACACACATGAAACAGGCAAATTTTTCCATGGTGAGCACAGGAGAAAGTTTGTTAACAGAGGAAATCTCTAGTTTTTTTAAACTGCCTCTTCTTTGCTTTGGTTGTGTAGTGTACTTCTCGAAGAGAGTTTGTCATGAAGAACTTTTATATGTATGTATCCCAGTCGGCAGCCTCTGCTGTCCATTAGTGGCAGTCGATTTCACTAACGATTTAGGTCTTTTTTAAGGAGTCACTGAATCTTTTCCGTGGCACCCTCTGCTCCAACGTCCAGGGAGCAGTCTACCGAACAGGATGGTTTTTGGAAGAATATAGTCTTTCATCTTCGCTGCATGGCTTATCCAAACGCTCATGAATCTTTTATAACATAGCAGCAACGCTTGTGGCATTGAATGCTTTGGGAACTCCGGTGTCTGTAATAAATTAACTCCAATACACACTAAGAAGGATATGGAGGAAATGTTGATAGCAGTGTTTGAGGCCAACCATATTTTGTCTAATATGAGGTTTAAAGAAATTGTTAAACGCACAAAACACTGAAGTCATTCTAGTAAACTTTGTGCTTATGTAAATCAAGTTTCAGATTTGAACCCATTATTCGCTCTGAGTCCAGGGGGTAATTCACAAATAAAGAATATTTATCCTTCTAAACTTCTCTTCTATTTCAAGTATGCAGTCAGAATGATAGACAGGAACCACAATAGTTAAAGTGAAGTAAATAGCACATATACTTTTGTAAAAAAAAAAAAAAAGGACTGTATAAGTAATTAGAGTTCCAACCAACTCTAATCGGGAGCCAATACTCAGGCTAACAATATTTGGCCATTAATGTCTTCCATAAAAAAATGCATCCACGCTATCAGTGTTTTATATACTATCGTTTTTTGTTTTGTTTTTTGAATCTGACCCAAATTTCCATCTCGTGACTACGAGATGTTGTCACCCCGATTACATTAGCTGTAAAAACTAGTTCCTACTGACGAGATAGATACTGTCTAACACTGAAGGACTGCTGAGTAAAACGTAGACCCGAGGAAGACATCAGAACATATTGACATGATGTGATAAAATAACAGAGGATTATCTTAGTCCAAATAATTTGTAAACAATGAGATCTACTTACTTCTGTAATAAAAGATAACTCGGCGGGCCGACTATATAAGTAGCCATTGGTGCAAGGGAACGAAGTGTTACTGCCTGATTCCCCACCTTGTAAAACTGTCACGTGACACTCTCCGTACTCCAACGTAACATTTCTTTCGTCTGACTTAATCATCTGGCGCATATCTTCCGGCCATTCGCTGCTGTTGGTGTAGGGACGACATTGATAGTCTGGGATGAAACCTTGGAAATAGAAGACGGAAAATGTTTATAAGACGAAGAGTAAAATTTCGTCACTTATATGAATAAAATATTTCTACGCTTTAATTATGTTGGCAAGGAAGTGACCTTTAACATGTCAATCACGATTAGTCTTCAACGATGTTTTCTTTTTGGCTTAATCCTAATTTCATGGCCATTTATATCAATAAGATTTCCTAGGTTTCGATTGTGCCTTTTAGACTTTTAGAAGAGAAATCATCGGAATCTTGATTTTCATGCTCAGTCTTACGAGCTGCAATACTTTGAATTTTCGGTTTGTGATCTTAATATCCCTTTTCTAATCCTTAGAGCAAATCGACTGATCATACAAGCCATTTCAGCAATATGAGATATTCCAGATAAGGCAGGAGTTCATGCCTTCTAACACAATAACGTGTCAAAAATAAAAGGACGACAAAGTTGAAAAGGGAAGAGAGCATCAAAGAAAGAAAATTAGAAAAGAAATCAGTGTGAATAAGGGTCCCTGTTGTCATTTCATCCGGTAAAATGTAGGCTGATTTAAATAGCAGTTCTCTCCAAAATAGATACGTGTATTCAATTTATTCATGGCCGTGTACATGTACGTACATTATGTACGTACTTGCTTATTTATACGTGTGTTCGGACGAGATGATATTTGGCCGAGACATTTTAGCATCTTACCGAGGAAGAAGACGATGTTAAGTCGAGCTATATTTAGTTAATTCAGAAGCCCTGTGATTTCGTAAATCTGAGCTCTTTAGTTTCGGAGATTGAAGGAGGCTATCAGCAGTTTGGAATAATCAAATCTAGCAAACATATTTAGAGTGGACATTTGCCACATGACATGTGATTTTAAAAATTGCAGAACGAGTCTTTTAGCTCTGAGGTGAGGCTGAGATGTGTCTCCATTATACTTGATCATGCAAATGTGTTTGTGAAAGGAAAACACTGATATGCTAATCTTGTATTTTGAGTGTCTTTTATTTTCAAGGATGAATTGCACAGTCATTTATTACCAACTAAATTTTGTAAATTGTGCTTTCATCATATCACTTATGTAATTGTTGTTTGTGCATGAAAGATGTATAGTCGATACGTGCATTTTTATGTCGATATTATGTGTGGGACATTTCTGCTCACTGTATGCTGATTGCATTAGAGGTATAGATAGAAATATGGAGGGAGTTTGACGGTTGAGGTGTTGCATTATTGTAATTATTGAACGAATTTACGGAGACATTGTGTAAAGTGCATTTTAGTATCACGTATAATGGCTAAGAAAAGATCCGTATAAATACATATGTTTTTTTTATGGGGGAAAAATGTTTTGAAATAGGGGTCAAGTTGTAACTTTATCCCGCATGTGTATGTACGCACATTACATACATACGTGTGTACGTGCGTGTGTGTGTGTGTGATAGAGTGTTGGCGAAGTGACACACACATGCACCCGATAACTGTCCGAGAAGTTCTAGCATCTTATTGAGAGAGAGAGGGGGGCAACGTCAAGTCTACCAGTAGTTAACAATGGTTGGCAAATCTGATTATTCTTTATGCCTTCCAGAGTTCAAAGGAGCGAACGGTTCGATGTTTTAGCTGCGATTGATTGACCGTCAATAAGCGGAAGAGAATGAAAGAGAGAATGACTGGCAGAGAAGAAAGAAAAGGAGGATAAAATTACAGATTGATTTTAGAAAGGTTAAGCTAAATATTTTTGATCATAAGAAAACTAGCAAGTCACTCACGATTATTAGGAAAATACATGGCCCGAATAAGAGGAAACTCTTCGACTCCATGACACTTGTTTTGGTCGATTTATTGAGCAAATACATGAATGCAAAATATGGTTCTGTTCACAGATTCCCTGACAGCAAATTATACAAGTGAAAACAACACCGAAACAGTACACGCACATCCAACTTCTATTCTCATTACTTTCTCTCACCCAACAATTATTCCGTTCTCAGCGACCCGTTTGAAACACAACCGACTTTTCATAGAGGTTGCACATTCACATATGCATATAATCGTGCCACAAAAACTCCACCTAAACTCTGTCTAAAAGACGAGTAAAACTATCGCAGACGAACGGTCATTTACATAGTTATGCAGTGTACACCCGAAAAGAGAAACGGAATCGCTGATTATTGCTGACTAACAAAAAATGAAATCTGAACGGATATCATCAAATCAAAATTAGTAAAAAAGATCTAAGAAAAGCATCTGTAACTTTTGTAGAGTAACAATGGGAATAAAAACCACATAAGAAGTGAATGCAGGAAGCTGATTCATATGGTGTATGAAAACATTTAGATAGAAAGTGTAGTAAAATGATATGATATTATCCACAGTTTATTTCTAGACAGATCTCTATTTGATAAATGCATATGAAGCTCCGAACGGTGCTGCCAATTTTTTTCTAATATTTCTTCTTGAATTTGTGAGTCCAGTGTTGCCAATTTAGTTTTTTTTTTCAAATTTGGGAGTGACTTCAAGATTTAAAGAAAAAAATGAAAAAAATAAACATTTAAATTGGTAACACTAGTACTATTGTCCGAAATTTTCAAATGAAATATTGATAATATTATTAAGATTTAATCGGTATTTCTTCCTCTTATTTCTGTTGCGTGTTTCCACCTAATAGTTATAGACGTTATAGCGTTAGGTTTTCAGAATTTCTTAGCTGTTGCATTTTCATTACTATCAGTTTTTGACTAACTTTCTTTTCATCTTATTTTTCTTGCCTTTATCGCAACGCTTTGGTCGTTTCATGTACTCAAACCGTTGAATAAACAGAATCGATCGGAAATAATGTGTAAACAAACAATATGATGTGGAGAAAATGGGATGAGTAAGAATGTAGCCATACGATTGAATTTAAATGTTGCCTATTAATAGATTTCTTTGGCTTAATCGGTAAAGCATCATCCATATCAGACGTAAGACCAAGGATACTAGATGTGAATTTAAGTCTTGTTGAAGGCTATGAACTGAAAACCCGATAAAGGCAACAAAAATGAAAGAAACGCTCGTCAAAAACTAATAATGATATTTTGTTTTTTGAGTGAGTGTTCACACGTACTCACCTGCATTCATTCATTTGAGTGTCGAAGTCACTGATATGATAATGCAGTTTGTAGTGAGTTTCTTATTCAAGAAAATCCAGTTGTTGTCATCGTTGTAAGTAAACACATATTTACGTGTCTGTAAGTTAAATTGATTTTATAATTTTCAAACATACACAAGTTATGGTGGCTTATCAGAGTGGTCACGAATCCAAAAATTTTGCAATTTTTTTTCTGAGTTTGTGAAACAAAAAAAAAATTTCTGACAGGGTTTATCGGCAAAGTTTGACAGATAAGCTCGACTAAAATAGTTCATATTTGGTAAAACATATTATTATTACATGAGAAAATTTGGTTTTGACAACATTTCAGAAATTCAAAAATCTCACGACTCCTGTTCTTTAATTGATAAAAGATCAGATTCTCAATGAGATTCTAAAGGATTCTGCTGTAATCTGTTCTTCTTTTACAAAATGGTATATTTTTTAATAAATAAAAAAGAACAGATGTTTACGTGTATACTTTCTCTAATACAAAGTTTTAGGGTTATCCTCAAGTCTGTCAGTATTATTTGGGGGTTTTATCATGAAAAAAGATCGGAAGCAACTGGCCCAATGTATAACCACCCCCCTCCCTTAAAAATGGCTCTATGGGTAAATTTAACCTTCGTTACCCAGTCTCAAATTTGTCAGAACCCGAGGAGGAATTTTAAAAAAATCTGGCCGATGAGCGAGAAGAATTCAGGAGAATACGTTTTTTTGTTCTTCGTAATATTCCTTGTTAAAAAAGGCGCATCTTATATGCTGTCAAATATGATGGATATTATGGTGACTAGAATCTACTCATATTGCAAGTATACAAATGTATTGCATCTTTTTAGCAATTTCACAAAAAAGAAACAATTATCAAAGGAGATACCGAAGTCAATATTCGTAGATATTTGTTAAATCTAGCCTCATCTGTCACATTGTCTCAATAGCGTAGCCCTCGGTGAGGACAAAACAAACTATTCTTGCATATAATTTTCAAGATTAACTTGCTAACTATAGCTCTACTGAAAGCGCATAAAAAAAGTCAACATTTGTTTCCTATACGATATTGCAGATTTGAGAGTATTGAGTTGAGTTTTCATCTCTGGTTTTGAGTTAGAGATTTACCTCTCTAAAATTAATAAGCTTTACAAATCATTACTAATAATCATTAAGAAACTATTCAAAACATATGAAATAGCAAAGATAAGAGATGATGATTGGATTTATGATATAAATCTGATATTTCTGAATAGTATTGTGCTAATAACATACTTTGAAGATGAAAAATTCTCATACTATAAGATATGTTATCCGTCAGATTTTACAGTGATATCAAAATTGATGTCTAATTTCATAGTTCATTTCTATTTTGAAAGGACTAAACTAGCTAAGTGTACTAGGAACATTTTTGGAATGTGAACATTTATAAAGAAAACAGAGAATGAAAAATTGAAAAATATTGTATTTTACCTATGAAGATTATCAACAAAATATTTATCCCTTGAGTCACCCAGTTCAAAAGAAGGATAACTTTTTGCCTGATCTGAAATTTTCCTACATCATTCAACGAGCGCAAGAGTTGATCCACGTCAACTTTCTCTCCGTTGATTATTTGACCCCTCTCATCCATTGTTGTTGCTTTAGCTGTCCGATGTCCAAAGGGAAAGAACTGGGAGATGGGGAGCTTTTAACCGCAGCCGTCCAATTCGACAATCAAACAAGTCATCGAAATGTAAATTAACTAGTCGGTAATGAGATGTAGATACACGAATTATCTCTTCTGAAATATAGCACTCTGCTCTTTTGGAATATATTCCTCTATAATCATCCAGTTGGCTATAGAATGTCGGCAAACAACTGATAATGTTTCAACTGATAGTTGTACTTCTGTGAAACTTGATATTCTACAATTTCAAGGTGACCATTCCATAAATTACCTGAATTTATTTATTTGTGTATTTATTGGCCATGATATATGGGAAGAGAAAATTAAATTCGATTATGTGAAAAGAAATAAGGTCTTCTCAGAGCGTGACATTTGACGCGTAACATAACATATAAAGATCGCTACAGGGTGACTTTGATTGCTAACATGTTCATGATACAACCTAGAGAACTGACCAACTGAGGCTCTGCACTAAAAAAAAAAGCGAAAAAACCCAACAAAAACAAAACAAGAGTATGAGAAGAGGTTTGTCAATATCTAAAATTCTTATTAACACTGCTTGCGGCATCATGTACTTATAAGGATGTGAGTCAGTCCATAATCTGATACATAATTATTGAGTTGTGTTTAGATATGATTTTTTACCGTATGATCTTCGATCGATGTGATCAACACCATTAACAAGCAAAATGATATATTGGAAAAATTAATATTTTCCGAGTTAAATGAATGCTTTTTTTCATCCTTTGGCTACAGACTTATTGTTTTACCAACGTAATGTGCACCCACGAAGCTTTTGTTATTGTCTAGTAAAAAAAGGTAATATTAATACTTGTATACATTGTACTGATTTTGTCTCCAGTGAAAGTTCTAAGACTTCTGCAGAGACTATGATTCGCTACCGAATTAAAAAAAATGACGTTGTCCGTGTTTTATAAGTGGATAACTTCTTTAATGTAAAATTGAATAATACCTTTTATTTTTAATATATTTCAATGGAATTTTGGATGAATGTTGGGAAATATATAAAGATTTTGGTGTACTGAGTTATGGGAGATCCGCTTCATTGTTCACGTTTTATAAACAAAAAAACAAAAACAAAAACAAAAAAACAACATGTTTTGGGTCCAAATTTTGTTGAAATATAATGAGAAGATTAGAGAGAAAGCCGGAATTCAAAAGTGGTTACTTATGAGCGATCCGATTGCTTGTTTACATTTTAAATGTAATTCAAAATAGAAGAGCTCTTTAAATTTAAATTTGAATAACACTTTTAATTTCAAAGATATTTCAATTAAATTTTGAGTGAAGGTTGGGGGATGTATGAAAACTTCGATGTAGTGAGTTATGGGCATCCTGGCTGTTTGTTTATAAAGCGTAAACAAACATTTGTTCTAATCGATTTTGATAAAAATTTGTTTAGAATGTTAGGGAAACTTCCAAAATAAAAGAATGTTTTCTTTATGATCAATCCGTGGTCATCAAAATAAGTTTTCCACTGGAGACTTTTATACATTTGAAATTTTTTGTGCATTGTTTAGAAGTTACAATTTGAAACAGGAAGGAAAGAAATGACGATAGGTGTAATGTTTATTACATTCATGACCTACTCTGTTTCAATGAAATTTGTATGGATCTTCAAATATCATTGCTATATCATTTGAAAAAGGTGTTATGACGCGGAACCAAGGTAATGGCGTAACCAGCAATGAAATTTAGGCTGACCCAAACATAGCATATTCACTATAAGACACAAAAATTCTATTGCAAGATTAACTGAAACCAATTGTTACAGTAGAATTTAATAACTTAAATTCTCGTGGTTTATGCCAGTTTAACTTTATAATACCAACTCCCAGCCATGAGAGCAATGAGTTATGAAATCCCCAAAAGATGAAAAGATCAAACGAAAAATCACCCTATGATGGCATAATTTTGGCAGAGCAAGCTCAACCGTCGAGAACAAAAACAGCACGTTAGTCCTGAAGATAAGGGTATACAACCAATACATCTTTCCGTCAGTCACCAATGGAGCTGAAACTTAGAACCTAACCAAAGGATTGACCCTCGAACCCAGAACTATGCAACATGCAACGTGCACGTGGAAGAATCACGTTCAACATTACATGGAGAGATCACAAGACAGCACAATATATCAAAGGAAAAATAGGAGTTCGAGATATCATAGAAACCATCAGAAAAAAAACTCAAATGGCAATGGGCTGGTCATGTTCGAAGAATGGCAGACAATCGATGGACATCATGACTTACAACATGGATCTCCAGAGAGAAACTTTGGCCGATTAAATGTAAGATGGCGTAACGAACTAGACAAAGTCAAAAAGTATTGGCTCTGCAATGCCCATGATAGAGAGATCTGACGAATCTAGGAAAATATGTCCAACGACAGAGGTTAAAAGGCTGCTGTTGCACACACACACACACACACACACACATATATATATACATATTCGTTTGTTCTTATATTCATATATCTATCTTATATTATCTATATCTGTATATAAAGAAGACAAAAAGATATATATATATATATATATATATATATATATATATATATATATATACACGCATATATATACATATATATATATATATATATATATAAGGAGAAACATATATATATATATATATATATATATATATATATATATATATATATATATATATATATCAAAAGAAACAAAGGAAGCGAGAGATACAAAGAAAGCGGCCTATCATCTTCTGTCCACTTCTGAACTTTAAATGAATTAGATGAACAATTGAACATTAAATAATAATGCGATTTCTTTTTCTCAAATAAATAAAAGTGATTATTTATTCGTCTCTCAGAATCATAAGAAGATTTAACAACAACAACAACAAAAAAAGAAATAAAAAATGTCAATGAAATTTTTCTTTTTGTTTTCAGCTTTCTCGAATTACCTTCTGAGAAACCAGGTCAGACATCCACGTGACACTGTTCTGTTTAACATATTTAACTTATTCCGTTCACAACCTGCTCAATTGTGACGAAAAGAAAGCTACAAGTGTATTGTCATTGTCCGTCGTATCATTTTATCATATTTCATTGGCCACTTTATCGTATATTTCATAATACAAATAACAGCAACAACATCAATTGATTCAAATTGAAAATTTTTTGTCGATATGAGGTGTTAGTTAATGAATCCGACAGATTGTTTCATAACAGATTTCATGAAAAGAAAAGATACATAGCGATGAATGATTAACATACTATTTGATTGGTTTTACAATATATATATATATATATATATATATATATATATATATATATATATATATATATATATATATATATATATATATATATATATATATAAAAATATGAATATAAATATAAATGGAAAAAAATGTACATATATTCTATATGATTATGATTTGCAATATATCATACTGAAACTCCTAATTGAAATGATCTGTTATTACACGTTGAATGTATCATTTGACCTCGGTAACGTAAATAGAATAAACAATCGAAGAAAATGGAGCTACAGCTGGAATCGAACCAGCGACCAATAGGGTAGCGGCTCCAACGTTGCGTTGCTCCAACCATTGAACTCAACAGCTGCTGATAATGCAAAGACCCAAATAGCTGTTAGAGCAGATATAGGCAATGAATAAGCAACACGATAATTTGGGGTTGGAATAGTTAATTAGGCCCTTGCTTCATCAGTGGCTGTTTAGCTCCATTGCGTTGAGGCAGCTATCCTATCTGCTGCAGGTTCGATTCCTGCAGCCATCCCATTTTCTTTGATTGTTTATTCTATTTACGTTGTCTAGTCCAAATGATACATTCAACGTGTAACAGCGGGATATCATTTCAAATAAGAGTTTCAATATGATATAAAGCAATTCATGATCATTTTATAGGATCATCTATTTCTTGATAACCTCTGTATATATACAATATATATTTGTGAGTATACCTTTGAATGAAAAAGATGAATGTGATACTACGAAAATTCGACAGAATATGCTCACACGCGCACACACATATATTTTTACAAGTTTGTTTAAAGATCACAGATAAGAAATATTTTTCCACTCTTTCATAAAACGTTCTCGTATCCTTACGAGTAAACATAGGTCACTTGATAGTGTATACGGAATCTATCTGACCGTTTCTGACCAAACACTTTCGGCTTCTCGTCTAGCCATATTCGAGATCCACTTTTTGTGATGTAGAAGAACTTAGTAGACGTAATCATTGTTATTGTTTTACAATAAATTTTGATTCAGTTTCTAAATTTTGGCATTGTGGTGGAGGTGCACTAAGAGAACGTCGAAGAGACAACAATATCTAGACTAGAAATCATACAGAGAAGAGCGTATACCTCTACCAACGCCATCGTCAAAAGGAGTCATTGAGCATGGATCAGCTCAAAATTTAATCAGTTCTTTCGTAGCCAGAAATATCATTGGAATTCAATGAGAACTCTTGGACATAGCGTGTGGATAAAAATCTTATTTTGTGAACAGGAAAGATTTGGCAATATTATGTGTTTTTGACGTATAACTTCGATGTAGGGTAGATAATTGTACGTGGATTCGCTCAAAATTTAATTTTCTGTATTCTATTGTCCATTCTTCAACAAAGTGTCGTTGAGATTTATTGTTGACTTTTGTTGATAACGCGTGGACAGTAATGAACGAATACATTACAATGTAATTTAAAACAAAAAACAGAAAATTATTCGCCAATCAGAAAAAAATCCTTCAAACGTTCTACTTGCACATTATGACTTGGACAATGACAGTGGTGTTGCTATCAAGTACCGGCTCGATGACAGTGTATTCAACTCCCAAAGACTGACCCCGCCCCCCAATGACCTAAGCACCCTTCATCTTTGACTTACAATATGCTGATGATGAAGCATACCCTTCTTCATCTCCTCGTGTCTCCAGGAGAATTCAGACTTCATAAACGTCTACATCTCTGGAGGGCTGTGTATCAACACCGACAAAGGAAGAGGTCCTCTCCTATTGCTTTGATCCCACCGACAGATCTTCAGATACTCAATCGTCCTTTACTCAGAGGATTGATAAGTTGGGGACAGAAAATTCCTTCTAATATCTCCTGCAATATCCAAAGCTGGATTCTTCAAGCCACCTCAAGTTTCAGCAGACTGAGTGACTGCGATTGCCTGACACAGGACGACCAATAATACCAAGGTCAAAGTTTACAGAGCTGTCTGCCTTTCAGTTCTCCTCTAAAGTAGTGAGACCTTGATATTCTACAGAGTTCAGTTTGGTAGGTTGGTAGCATTTTTCATCCGTCAAAATCATCTTTGACTGAACCTGATAGTATTCCACGTGACGATCCTCCAATATGGTATAATTACTAGCATTGAGATTGTCACTTGACAGCATGAATGGGTCGGTCATGTCTCCAGGATGGCCGAGGATTGCTTACCACGCCAGATACTATATGGGGAGCTGAAGGAAGGTAAGCACCCTGTAAGTGGTCAAAGGAAAGGATCGAGGACCAATCCACCTTTAAATAGAGACATAACATCAAACCTCTTTGAAGTTCTGATAGCTGATTGCCCAATTTGCCGTTCCCTGGTCTGCCAAGTAGGCAGCCAGAAACCAGACAGGAAAGGATGACTCATAGCCCCACAACATTGACTGCATGAAACTTTAGCCTAAGATGCCACCAGCGGGAACCTGGATACCGAGGTGGAGCCTCAACCGGTAATGAGAGCCATTCTCATTCTCATAATGAGAGACCAGTATCAGAGAGGGTTGGACAGGACGTCATCGTTGACAGCAGCGGACTACTTTAGACTAGATCTTACTTGGAGATTCTATTCAGCTTTTGGGTTCTTTCTCATGATGATAAGAGCTTCAAGAATATGAAGCCATTTACACCCTTCAGTGTACATTTTCCATTCCTCAGAGTGGTCCTGGAGGAGTAATTTAGATTCTTTTCTTAACTACGTCGCTTCGGCAACTTTCACGCTATGGTAAGCCGGGATTTCGATACGTAAAAAGGCATTTTGGGGACAGAGTAAGTAATCCAAACAATAATGAACAACCTTCCCTGAGGTCTGTGCGGGACAGCTTTCTCTTTTTTCTCGTCCATAGTCTGAAATCCTCTACATTTCAACGGCAAAAACAAATCGTAGGAGGCAAAATCTAAATTTTGGTGATCAGGGCTAACAGACCTGGGCAATGCAATGTTTCGCCAAAAATCCAACACAAGAAATGAATAAAGACTAGTTTGAATGCAACGGTCAATGTGACGCAACATCAATCCATAGCCGCTCATAGCCAAATAATTAACCCAATGGAAGAGCGTCTACTGACGCATGCGCATTAAGGTACTTCCTGATTTGTTACTCAGTTACATTAATCGGTTTAATAGATATTGTAAATGTCTGTATGCTTTCCGGATAGATGTGTGTTTGCACGCTTGCGTGTATGTGTGAGTTTGGTGTTCAAGTTATGATAAATATAAATTATATTTGGAATGATTAAAACTCATGCAAATTGTTTTTCTTTCAAAATGTAAGGGCTGACAAACCAACTTCAATCCTTGAATCTTTTATATGAAATGACAACAGCACAGACTTTATTCATTCTCCACTCAATGTCTGAATCGAAAATACTGGTTTAAACGAAAATAAAAGGTTAGAGACCGACCAGATAACTTTGAAAGACAGTAAATTATTTTTATTTGTGGGTACCTAAGCACTCATCATCATCGTCATCAGTCTTTCATTGTCCGATGTTGGACATAAACACATCCCAGGATTCGCCACACCTCTCTATCTTGGATGTCGCAGAGCCAATATTTTCAGTCCAATTCATCTTGCCATCTCGTATTCAGCCGGCCTTGGCCCTGCATTTGATTTCCAGGGATCTACGTTGTGAGTAGTGATAACCATCGGTTGTCTGTCCTTCTTACACTATGACCAGCCCATTACCGTTAGAGTTTTCTATTGAATTGTACGTCTCAGACCTCAGTTTCTCCCCTAATGTATTGTGCTGTCTTGTCTCTTTATGTAATGATTCTCTCGTGTGCATGTTGCATAGTTCTCATATTGCAGGTCAATCCCTCGGTAAGTTTCATTTTCTCAGCTCCATAGGTGTCTATCAGGAGGATGCATTGGTTGTGTACCCTTCTTTTTTTTAGAAATAATGGAACTGTCTTGTTCTTGGAGGTTGAGCTTGCTCTACTTGAGGCTTGCCATCTTAGAGTGATTCTTCGCCGGATTTCATGGAGATTCGTTATCCTAAGTAGATGAAGGAAATAATTGATATCCCTATGTGTATTTGAGATTCACGATTCCAAGTCAGAACGATCAATCTTTTCATCCGATTCACAGTCAACAGTGTTAATAAATTGATTATATTGATGCATTTTGTGCGGATCATCTTCAGAACAATCCATCTTGTCAGGATCATTAATTGTGTAATTTTCTTTTTACTGTGTGTATTTTAATTGCTCTAATGTCCTTTGGTGAACACTAGATCCAAAGTCACTTGAGCACATGCTAAGACAATCTGTTTGTATGATTGATTCCACATTCAGAATTGAAACGAAAACGTCTTACTCAACTCCGAAAAGTACATAAAGAAAAAAATTCTTATAAATCATTGTTCATTATTCATTGAAATATTTTTCGGTTTCAAATGTGGATCGTCTTCACAAGAAACATAGTCAACAGACGATGGTCTCGATATTTAATTACTGATCCCGAATTTTTACATAATTTGTCACTTCGAAGAGTTATCTTTAAGCAGTGAACAAACAATAGACTTTTATAAGCAGTTTTTGCGACATTCGACATCTGTAATTATCCAAGATACTAAGACTAACCACGTATGCAGTATCAGGAAAAGGTAAGCTTTTTGGGAAAAGAGGGAGTTGTGCATTGGTAAATCATATTGAAATTTCTGTTGTAAACTACACTAAAAGGTGGAAGAGCAAAAATTCACATATTTGATATCTCGTGTGTTAAAATTATTCCTTGGGAGCAAATAAAAATACAATGTTAACTTCCCAAACTCTGTGTAGTTTTATTTGATATAGTTAACCAAAAATAAAGCAACAACAGACGTAACTTGGGTATGATTATGGGAAAATTTGAATCAACATTTCTAACCCCGAAATCCGAGCAAAAGTCAGCATATGAAATAGTGTGACGATCCAATACAGTAACGAGATTCTCAACTCGCCAATGACTGACACTGGATTTGATTCTTTATGATAATCGTAAATGATCTAAACAGTGGTTGGATGTCTGTGATTCACCCTGACATTGCCAAGAACAACCACATCGTGATAGGCAAATTTTAGTCTTTTACTTGCTAGACACCTCTGGTTCACAGTTTGGCATACGGACAGGTAGATACTTTGACTTTTAACCCTTATCCCATAACAGGCATCGGGAACTTTTGTTGAAGGGTAGGTAATAGGCTATAGAAGAAGCTATTGTAATTTGGAATGGATCCATACATAATTACTTCCCGTACGTCGTAGTAACGTTCACATCACATAATATTATCGCCCATCTGTCTTTCCGTTTGTCCACAAGATATCTTGCAAAGTTCACAATCAATTGGAACGAAATTTTGTGGGACGTTGTGAAATGGGACGGATCAGGGAATTACTTTCTGAAAGATATTTTTTCGTTTTTTCTATACCTGTGTATGCTCCTGTCTGTTCACACGATATATCCGAAAGTTTTAAACGAATTACAATGAAATTCTGTGGAACAGTGGGTAACAATCTAAGGAAGAGCTCCTTGGATTATTTTCTGATTGAGAGATATCTTTCCGCTTTTCTATCCATGTGTACATTCCTGTCTATATGCACAATATCACCAAAGGTTCTGAATAGACTGCAATGAAATTTTCCCGAACGGTGGGAGATGACGTCAGCAAAAGTTGGTCAAATTTTGGTTTCGGTCCTCGAATTACTTCTTGGTTGAGATATACATGCTTCATACACGAGTCATTCCACATCAAATCACCCGATTTTTTAAACTCTCTCCACTGAAAGAATCACAGGTGCCCCAGTACCAAACTTATCGAAAAATCCAAAATATTGGGTCTGTATCTATACTAGTGTTGGAATTAAAACTTTTTGAAATTTTACTAAATTTTATGCATTTAACCGAACGGACTTTTCTGTCCTAATTCCGACAGCTACAGTTCCTCTGGTATCGAATGTACTGCTTTGAAACTTTGTAACCAGAGCGGACCTGTTCCGTAGAATTTAAAATTGTGATCAGATCAAGTGTATCTTATATGCTTTCTCTCTACAGGACCCTGAAATTTGCCAGGAAGTCCAAAACAAGACTATGCCCACTTTGAGAACCCCTAACTCAAACTGTAAAAACTTGTACATTTCTCTCTGTGATTCATAAATAAATAGGTCACGCGTATGCAGTAATCATATCTATTTCTGTTATAAGTGTATCAGATTGATTGTTTGAAATTTTCGATTTTCGAATGTGATCCATTTGACCATGTGGGCAGTTAACCACCATTTTCATATTTTACCATGTATATGAAAATGATCTGACAAAGGTTCAGCGCAGTTGCTGAGCTTCTTTGTGGAAAAATGATTTTCAATGAAAACGGGGGGGGGGGTTGAAAAGTTGACGGCTTGAAAAAATGCCAGTTCTCGGCCTAACCCACTTCACAAAACTGGAGCGTTATTTTGTTGCTATTGATGTAAAGAGTGGTCTTGTATATCATGAAGGGCCATATGAAGGATCAAAATCCAACTTAGCACTTGTGGGATATACTGAAATAAAAGGTAGAAAAACGACGACTGTCTCACAAAACAGATTTGAGTGGGAAAAACATTCCGATGGTTGTTTCTGTAAATCTAGTGAAGTCAATGTCGTCAAGAAATGGTAATAGAAAATAAGGCTGTTACACAATATATTGATATTACATAAACTTTTTCCGCATGGGGTGTACTCATTCTTGGGTGGCAACATATATTTTTGGGCAGCAGAATTTTAATACTGTAGAGTTTTGTCATAAATAATACCTGATAGGATCCTTTTCGATTTGTGTAATGTTTCGTAAGGAATAATGAAATCTTGCTCCGTTTAGTTTGAAGGAAATTAACTTTTATTTTAAAATAAAATGGTTGGGTTGTACTCATTTATGGATGACACTGTCCACCACATGATATTATTGGAAAAACTGACCACAATATTATTGGAGATGTATTATGCATTCATACAGGGATATTAATGGACTAGTATACCCTTCTTTCTTGTTTTTTATGGTAACGTTTCAGGTGCCAATTTTCCTGTCTTCCCCAGTCGAATGCAGCTAATCTTGGAATAACGGCGATAAATCATCTCAAAATGCCATAGTTATATAGGTTATATAAGTCTGCTAGAATCTGTAGAAATTGATCCGATTCAACATTTGCCTTTAGAAAACCCTGTGAGGACTGACGTGACAGTTGATCTCTTCAAAGGTCCCCCGATGAGAGTCAAGAAAAGAAGGTGGAAATGCTGTGATCATGCACTGCATTCATATATTTATCTTCTATGGCATCGTATCAAGAGATAGAAGGAACGAACAAAGGAAGGTAATGCTCATTAATGAAATGGTTCATTTTGAGTCTTCCGAGTGAAAGCAAACTCACAGTTGGTAGCGGATTGTAAGCTTAATATGATATTATCGAACCAATTCTACCATTGGCTCTTTATCTTCTCAGGAAGTTGTCAGGAGGTGCATACTAAGTCATCTGGCTCGAAAGTCGGATCCCGCGATCATGTCCTTTGTAACTTTATTCAATCTAGTTCAAATCTGTGCGGCCATCTCGATTACAGAACGACAATAAGCATTAGCCATACTTAAATAGAATTCAGCGGACATTATTTTCTGCTTATATGTGTAACATCTGGAATATCTGTGTCATAAAATGTCTTCCGATACAAACTAAGTATCTTTGAAAAGCGGTTTTGACTATGGGTATATCTGTTTATATGTATTCATTTCTATAAGTTAATTTTGGAATTCATTGCCAACCTACGCCCATCTAAATTTAGGGAGAGTAGTTTAGTGCCTACATCCAATGCTGGAAAATTTGTTTTTATAAATCCAAGATATTTAAGTAGTATGAATACGTGGAATAATATCATAGATTATCCGATATCAGAAGGACATGGTTTAATCTTGAAGAATTTTAATAAAATATTTCTTTGTTTCGATTATGCAAAATAATTGATAACTGTTTATGTAGACTGTGAGTTCTTGGGTGGAGTTTAAACATACCTTACCGTAATTCCTTTTCTTTTATTCGTGAACTTCAATATGTGCTCTATTTATTGCCTGGAGAACGTCTAAGCAAAACTTGATTATATAACATGTATTCTTCAAGATCTCTTCTGCTAAAGTATCCGTCATTCTTGCCTAGAAAGTTTCAGTATCAGGATCCGTTAAACTGAACACTGTTCGTGGTATACCCCCATGAAAAGGTAAAGATAGAAAATGCCCGATGAACGTAGAGATGAAATGTGTGCTCAACCATGATGATTTATGAGTTACTACATGTCACCGACTTGAGTGAATGAAAACCATGACTATCTTCTCCAACCTATTCTTATCTATTAATTCTGCACTTATTGAATACGGGATAGAAAGTATTCAGAAAATTGCCCATTATGAAGCTTACTTCTTTCTGAATTTCTTTAGAACAGTAAAGGGAACACGTGATGGAAGAAAAATGAAACGAGTGGCGATAATGTAGAATACATTGCAGAGCTGGTTATGGATATCTCACTATCAAATATTGAACGTATACGGGATCGTATTTGTCAAACTATAAGGCGTATGTTTTCAAGCAAATGATTGAACTACTACTCACTGCAACGTAATTTGAGTACGAATTGAGCCTTCGCTGTATGACTTACCATTCATAATATCAGAACAATATTTGAAATGTTTTCCATTTCGTGAAAATGCAGGGTACTTCAAAAAGGGTGTTTTGATAATTTCGTCATCATTGTCCGTCGTTGGACATTGACCTTCCCCAGACTTCTCTATCATAAGCATCGCAGAGCCAATACTTTCTGAACTTGTCTAGTTCGTCTCGCAACTCAGTATTCTGCCGGCCTTGGTTAAATATGTAATCACTGAGGATCTGCATCGTGAGTTGTGATGTCCATCGGTTGTTTACCATTCTTACATCATGACCAGCCCATTGCTATCTGAGTTTTCTAATGGATTCTATGATATTTTCCCCCCTCCCCTGATATATTGTGCTGTCTCATGATCTCTCCACGTCAGGTTGAGTATGATTCTCTCATATACATGTTGCATGGTTCTCAGTTTGAGGGTCAATCTTTCGGTTAAGTTCCATTTTCTGCATGTATTTTACTTTTAAAATTGGCGTTGAAAGTGATTTCCTTTAACCTAGATGTAGGTTTGTACCTATTTTATTAAATAAAACATTCCATTGCACTGAAAAATGGCACGGCTGACAAAACACAAAAGGAATGGATTCTCAAATGAAGCAAGCATATACAATGCTTTCAAATGCTGAATATTGTTATCTCTTTGGTATATAGCCCGCCTTAATTCTACTCACACATTCTCAGGGTTCCATCCTTTATCCAACTTGTCCGAGGACCCGAGAGTGTGACACAAAGTCAGTTTAATGTAGCGATACCACACACGAGAACGTGTGGGTATTATGTCTCAAAAATTCTCTTTAGTTCTCGCAGCTATTGACACAAAGACATAAGAACGCTGGTCATGAGGTCTCAGAATGAATCTCAAGACCTTTGGACTTGACAGCACAGAGCTTTACCAGGCCTTACGAGGCAAATACCCTATCGGCCATAGTACCACATCTGCGTCCGTCTTATCTTACATGGGCACGTGAACGTAGCAACTTCCGTCCTCTATGAAACGCCCTGTATTTCCCCTAGTAGATGATCACACGATCGATTGAGAGAAGAACATTTAAATGCCAGTGATAGTAAAATTAAGCTTTAGCAGATAAATAAAACAAAAGTAAGATGATTGCCTTAGTTGTGTATGTGAAAGTAATCGTAGTTAGATATCAATAAAGATACGTTTCATTCGATGTTAGACACGAGAGAAACTTCTCATACAATTTTGTAGAGCAACTTCAACAAAACAAAGGCTATGCACAACGGACATGTCAGAAATGAATACATAACGATCAAAATCGAAAATTTAAAGCTGAAGAAAGCAGACCATTACATCTACCGAGGACAACAACCCTCCATGGAATCCTCAAAAGAAGAAAAATCAAGCGAAGAATCACTCTAGAATGACAAGTCTTCAGTAGAGTAAGCTCTCATTAGTTCTAAAAAGAAGGTATACAACCAATTCATCTCACCGATAGTCACTTATGGAGCTGAAACATGGAATCTAACTAAGAGACTGGCCTACAAACTGAAAACATGCAACGTGCACACGAGAGAACCATGCTCAACATCACACAGAGAGATCAAAAGACACTACAATATATTAGGGAAGAACAGAAGAGATATCACAGAATCCATTAGGATCATGTTGCAAGAATAGCAGACAATCAATGGACATCACTCACAAAATAGATCCCCTATAGATCAAGTACAGAACCGAAGCCGGCAGAATACGATGGTGAGATGAACTGAACAGGTTCAGAAAGTATTAGCTTCGTGATGCCCACAATAGAGGGATTTGACGAATCCTGGAGAAGGTTCAAGTCCAATGACAGACGATAAATGATGATGATGATGATGATGATGATGATGATGTGTAAATTGATATATTGCAGAAGTTATGGGCTAATCTATCATTGGCAAAAGTAGAAAGTTGAGATCTTATACCACTGAAAAGAGTGTTGTGGAAAGTGAGTTTGTCGCTTGAATAATAAAAATAATAAAAATGTTTCATAGGAGCCTGTTTTATCCCGGATTTTGGAGAGAGAGAGAAAGACTGACAGACAGACAGAAGGGGGAAAACTAGAAATAAGACCCCCTAATCACGATTTCATCAATCGCCTCCAGTCCGTGAGGTTTGTAATGTCCCGAGCGTGAGAAAAGCTGAGTAAAGGAGTGAATCCTTCGAGCTCGCTGTTATATAAGCGTTGTCTTCCACCGTCAAAGGAAGTGATGTCAATCTCAACGTGTCTTTTTTGGTCACATTTCGTGATCAAATACATTACAATATAATCAGTAAACAGGAAACTTTCCACTACCAGCGATCTCTGCAGTATTTATATCATACCAAAAGATCGTTTAACTCGGAAAATAGCCAGTCCAATTTTCCATTATTGATTACTAACTTACTTATGTAGTCAAACAATGACGGACGTATTTAAATAATTTTTGTGTGGTACTTACTTAAATATTTTTGTTATACGTTCATTAAATAAAAGAATGACAATGTTGATGATAATAGAATTACCAAGCTGAATATCATGACACTGATGTCACTTCCGTGGTTCTAAAAGTAGTAAGCTCGCTCTGTAAACCTTTCGCCTTAAAAAGTAGTGCAGACTTCCGGTAAGCTTTCATCGTTTAAAAATCTTCTTTTGTCTTTCTTGCTATCTTCCTTCACAGTACGCAGTCCTGAATGAAAGTGAGCATTCGAGTGTCGACGTCCTGGTTTTGGTTTCTGGATTAGGTAAACGACCAATTTTATAATGATACTCCTCACATCTCTCTCACTCTCTCTCTCTCTCTCTCTCTCTCTCTCTCTCTCTCTCTCTCTCTTTCTCTGTATTTCTCTCTCTCTCTCTTTCTATTTCTCTCTCTCTCTCAATTTATCATTTTTGTGGTTTAAATCACAATACTGATATCTTCATACATCCTCTTTCAAAGTATTCCCTTTGACCAATTACTTGTTCCGTTCGAAACAAACATTTACAAACACTTATGTGTATGTGAAAGTCATATTACAATTATCCTGTTTCCACGAACAGTTCATTCAATTCATCTGTTACGATCTTTCTTCGTAATTAAAAAAATTCGTCATTTATATTTCGTTTGAAGATACATGTTTTGCCTGTAATTTCTTTGCTTATATTTATTGTGTTTTTGACTGAATTGACGAGCAAAGATCTCATGAAAAAATGCATACACAGTGAGCCATGGATATTCAATCTCTACAAAACATTTAATCGGAGAATTTATCAAAGCTAAATCTAACCAACCTTTTTTTCATTCTGAAAATAAAAAATTATGGTGATCACACAACTACCAGTGAAGTCACCATAAATCAATTGTTAGTACCACCTATCACCTGAAGTTAGAAAATAAATCATTACACCAGGTACCCTACGCAGGTTGAATTGATCGGCTCTTTGAAGATTGGATACGTGCAGCTTATTTCTAGTGTCGATAATTACAGAAACTACTTGTAAGGTATTTAAAATCTTGCGGGAACACTACTAAAAGAGGCTGTATTGATTTCCAGAGATTTTCTAAACGCTGCTTTGTACACTTTCATCGAATTGTTAAATGCCCATTTATGGATAAATACTTATCTAGTGACATGTTTATTTTTAGTTAAAATTTTCACGAAAATACATTTGAATAATTATATAGCTTTACAAACGAAACCTTATATCTTGCCGTACGTGCAATACGTCACTTCTTTTAGTTTCTGTCTATAAAAGCACTAACTTTCAGCAACCATCGCCTTTTTGTCTCAGCCTTTGCAGCCGATTACTTCCTTTATTTCTTGTATCTTCAATCTCTTAATTCCTGTTGCTTCAGGAAGTGCATATGGATTGAAATCTCCATGTGTTTTCAGTGATTTGAATAGTATTAAGTTGTGTGTTTTTCCACTTTGAGAAGGGCCCCAAACTTTTGCTTTTGGCGATCATAAATTCGGATGTGTCATATCACCTCACAACTGGCATAACACTGAATATCCCGTTTCCAACAATAACTCTGGTTTTCGAAGCAGCCAGCACTTATTGAAACAACTTTTTTTCATCACAACGGCGTCTAAATATGACACAGTCCCTTCCTCTTTGCCCGAACATCTCACCTCTCTACCTTCTTCACTATCCCTGATACTTAGACTTATAAGGAACTCTCTCTTTCTCGTACATCAGAGAAATAAGTATTCCCCCTTTAAAGTAGCTACGTAGCAATCGATACTAAACAGACTTGCTCTAAGATGGTCATATCAATGTTCATGTGTTCCTTTCAGCGTTGCTTGTGCTGTCTGTAAATATCTTATTTGTTGAACGATCAAATGTACGTTTCATTTGTTGAATTTGTTCTCATTTCAATTATGAACTCCCTGTTTACTCTCTGCGCCCATATTCAAACACTGTGTGGAAGTCTTGTTTTTGGCAAAGGTGTTATGGTGGACTGACTACTTCTGTTTTCCTCTACAACCTCTTTGTGACGTCAATATGTGGCGGTAAACTCCACCATGTGGGCAGACTCCTTTGTCCTCTATGGCTACAACATTATGTTTCTGAACTGGATTATTATTATTATTATTATTATTATTATTATTATTATTATTATTATTATTATCCTCGAGGCTGCTGATGTTTCCTTGAAATGAGATTTCAGTAATTACATGGATTTGAACACAAGTGATGCATATGAATTTAATTATACGCATACGGGACATTACATAGTAATATAATATTTAAGGATTAGAAGAATTTGCCAGAAAGTTTTCCAGAGAAAGTTTGTTGCCCAACTATCCTGTGTGAGAATGCCTTGAAGTTTGTCATCCAAATCCTAGCCTTCATGAAGATTCAAACACTTATTATTGATGTCAGAATGAAGTTTTCCCCAGATGTGCTCATATCAAAACGTTGTTTCCATGAAAGTGGGTTTACTAGAGCGTGTATGGGGCTCATGGAAACGAATATATTTGGGGATTTATGCATATATAAGCGTGTATGGTTATGTGAATGGTTCTCTGATGTTGTATGCAGGAATCTTTGAGTGCAGATGTAGGGTTGTCTGCGTGCATTACAGTGACATCTCTTATCATAATTGTCATCAGAAGAAGAATGATGAATACGTATAAAAAATTAGACTAATGTGGGTTATAAAATAATCATTCACTTGCTCAACAATGATCGTGATGAAAAATATAAGAAAGAAGATTTAGAATTTCTTTTCTGTTATCTGAAACGGGTTAATTCATTTACTTATTCACTTATCTATCTATTCATTGATATTGTGGAATGCAAATTCACCCAACCCTTTAATTAAAAGTGACTGCTGATCGTCGAGCCAAGTGGAAATTATTCAGGAAAATTCCGTTTCGTGATATTCTGTTAAAAATGGTCAGTCATTTTCCATTTAATCAAACAATGGTTTTCGAATTAATCAAACAATGGTTCACCAACTTCTAAATTAATGACATCAGCATTTTAAAATAAGCTTCTCTAATCAGATTAAAGTTGAGATCGGATTTATGGATCTCTGGAGACATTCCTAAGAGCCAGCCGACAAAGTTGATTCCCGGAATGAGCGAAGAGTGTTAAAAACTCTTCATTAGGAAGAAATTCCCCGTGCACTCGACAGCTTATGGAGTACATTCTTAGCTGTGTCGTTACAGTGTAGGTATGGATCAGAGATCCTATCCGAAAATAAAAACTAAAAGACAAATTTTATTCTTTCATCATCACCATCATCATCATCATCAGTCTCCTGTCGTTGGACATAAACCTTCCCCAGGATTCGCCACATTCTCTATCATGGGCGTCGCGGAGCCAGTACCTTCTGAATTCGTCCAGCTCGTCTCTTCATCTAATATTCTGCCAGCCTCGGTTCCGCATATGTGCTCAGGGGATCCAAATCGTGAGTTGCGATGTCCATCGGTTGTCGGCCATTCTTGCAACATGGCCAGCCCATTGCCATTTGAGATTTTGAATGGATTCTAAGATGTCCCTGACTCTTATCTTTTCCTGGATATACTGTGCTGTCTTGTGGTCTCTCCATGTGAGGCCCAGCATAATTCTTCCACGTGCATGTTGCATGGCACCGTCTCTTTCTTTCTCTATCAAAAATCTTTGTTGCTGTGGTCATACCATCAACCAAGACTGTCTACATGGGTTCAAGTTGGTCTGTCTGTCTGTCGATGGATTCATGTATCACGCGTACAGACGGTACCAATGGAGCTAACGGAAAGGAGTTTTGAACATTTACTTAATATGACAAGAAAAAAGACGTTTTGTCTGGTTTTGTTTTTCGAAATCCCTTTAAATACTTCAGTTTCTGAGAATAGTTTTATGCTTAATTGATTCTTTATTTTGTGTCCGCCTGTTTTTAAAAATCCAGACATTCTCTTATTGGTCGCTACCCAACAAAAAATGAGAAAAGAGACCAATCCATGGATCACCGGTTTTTCCTATTCTTTCCATTGAATAACCCCAACATTTCTATTGAATGACTAGCCAGACCTGTTGTTGTTGTTGTTATTATTATTTGCGATCTCACACCAGTTGCCTGGTGGTAACTGCTGGAGTTTGAGTGACAGCAAGTCTCCTCAAGTCTCCAGCCCTTCTCTCTTAGTTCTCATAGGCCACAGTAATACTGCCGTTTACAGTTTCACACCGGTTGCCCAGTGTTCATTGCTGAAGGCTGAGTGACAATAAGTCTCCTCAGGTCTTCAGCCAATTATCATTATCATTATTATTATTATCTACATTTACACACCAGTTGACTGGCAGTCGTTGCTGAAGACTGCAAGTCTCCAGCCCTCTTCTTACTCCCATGATTCACAACTGTGCTATGGTTTTAAGCTTCATACCAGTTGCCTGGTGGCTGTCACAGAAGACTCTTCAGCTCTCCTCTACTCCTCTCTTCCTCCTCACATATCAGAGCACTGCTGTGATTTGTATCGTTTCGATCTTTGTAATAATATGGGACTGTTTAATTAGATATTTTATTTTTACTCTTAAACATTTGACTTTGTTTTTAAATAATATTTTCGTCAAAGATACTTTTGCTTGATCAGGTGTGCTTAGTTATAAATACGTTACTTTTATATATATATATATATATATATATATATATATATATATATATATATATATATATATATATATATATATATATATGAACTGTAGAGAGTGAGACAGACTCGAGAGTAAAGTGTATGGAGGTTAGGTTTATTTATCTATAAATGTTTATATTAATGGTCTAGGCATGTTTCGGGAGGTTTTCCCATCTTAAGTAGTATGTGCTGTGTGTGTGTGCGTGCGTGTACTTTTACAGGTTATAGGTTTGATGTGGAACCTGAGTTCACCATCAGGAGCTTTGCTTTGTGAGCAAAAAATGGTATCCCGGCTGCTGGGGGTATCCTATTGTGTGAGAGAAAGTCCAGCCAATGATAAAGTCTATGGTTTACAGTAGCAGTGGATCTTGGAGAGGACAAAAGGTGTCAGGGTATGAGGGAAGTGATGCAGTGTTAGATTGTGTGGGTATGTTAGGGATAGTGTAAACAGAGGAGTGATGAGGTTAAGGAACCGCATAGGTTTTAACTTTACAAGTCATCAAAAATAAGTTGGCTATGATTTGAACAAGTCATATGACTGACTAAGGTGGAGTTTGCTATGGGTCTGAGTGACTTTGAAGTTCTCAGTATTGGATGCATCTGGGGGGGGTAGATGAGGATGTGAGGTTATTGTTCGTAGGAGGTTTATGAATTAGATATCTGTGTGATTAGGATTGTTATGTTTGGTGTCAAGTCCATTAGGGGAGAGAGTTTTGAGTTTGTTGATCCACATATCCTCATGTCTTTTTAGAACTTTAGTTATGTTGGAGTATTTTTTTCTATTTTTTCAATGATAGTAAAGCTAGCGTCTGTGGCAAAATTGTGGCCGGATGTGCAAAAGAGTAGTTCTACGGGAAGTGGGCTGCGATTGTTTTGTGATTTAATTCCGTGTCTGTAATTGTCGAGTCTGATGTTAAATTGCCACTCGGACTTGCCTATCTATTGTAACTTGCATCTATTGCAATCTACAAGGTATGTAATGTTTTTGCTACGACAGTTGGTGCTATGGTATATGTGGTAACTCTCTTTGCTGGTAGTGCTTGTGAGGGTGTTGGTGTATTTAAGGTGGTTTCAACATAGACTATTTCTTTTGTCGTATGGTTCATAGAATTTAGTGGTTCTAGGGATATTGTTGTGTGAGACTTTATCATTTATGATATTGATGCTGCTAATCATGTCTTTGATATTTTGGGGTCTGCATAAGCGATGACACATGGGTCTGTGAATATTTCTCTTTGATCTGTTTTAAGGGTGACGATGTCCCATTTCCTATCAATAATGTGTGCTAAGGGTAGGAGTGTGTTGTTGAAGGTTGTTATAAGGGGTGTGCAGTCAGGTTTATTATTGTAGGAGAGCTTAAGGGTTTCATTCCTGGGTATTCTAGTTAATTTTTTTATTAGGCTTTTTGTATCATCTAGTGAATATCCTCGTTGAGTGAAATATTGTACTAGGTTATGATTGTGTCTCTTGAGTTCACTATCTGCAGAGCAAATTCTTCTAATCCAAAGGGCTTGTGAAAATGATAGGCTTCTTCTTAGGTGTTGGGGATGGGCTGACTTAGAGCGGGGGTGGATGTCTGTGGGTTTAGTGTAGAGGTCAGTTTGGAGGTTTTTGTTATTGTCTATGTATATGTAGGTGTCTAGGAAGGCTATGGAGTCAATGGATGTCACAAAGTCAAACTTAATTGAATCGTGTACAGATTACTCTAAAACACAGGCATATATATATATATATATATATATATATATATATATATATATATATACTTTTGCTTTAGAGTAATCATTTGCAGGCACTAAAGTAGATTTTAGAGAATGGACAAGAACGTCGCTCTGAGCCCCTGCGGTGCCCTAAGATAGCCACAGCCACTTAATTAAAAAGACATCAGCCATTATGAGAAAGAAACAGAAAAAAGGTTGAAAGGGAATACGAAAGTATAAAAGTATATACCAGAGCACGTAAGGAAGATAAACAGTAGGTTTAGTGATGTGAGAAACAAAAGAAAGCAGAGAGAACAGAAAGAGAAAGGGAAAATAGAAATGAATTCAATTCCGGTATTAAGTAGAAGAGAGTATAAGTTAATTTAGTGAGAGTGATTGTAATAAAAAGAAAAAAAAA